>JAQGAO010002511.1:0-19475 GCA_034697705.1 Ommatoiulus sabulosus
TTGGTTGGAATTTCAACCTCCCTTATGTCAACTTTTCGATTATGTCAACCACCTCTGGTCCCAATTAGTTGACATAAAGAGAGGTTCTACTGTACATCGGTAATACAAATAACGAAAGTTGACTTACTATCGTATTCCGGCGTTTTAGAACAGAAGTCAGAACTCTCTTGTCCACGTTAAATAACACCGTACAATGGTGATAAGCGTTCTGGTGTCCAAGTTTGGCAGCTGTTCCAGAAATCTGCGCATGGACTTAAGAAATTGCATCAAATAAAACGGGGAAAACCATGCGGGACAACTATATTCATTCGAAAAGATGCATGCAACCTACGGGTTTGCCACTTTTTAGCCGTAAGTACATTAGACGGTCATGGAGGTACCTTAAAGACGTCGTCTAGGATGATGTCGTCCCTCGGGTTGAGGGTGAGTTTGAGGTTGGGCCATCGGGCGTTGATGGAGGCACAAATGAGGTTCAAGTTGTCCTTTCTGTCGTACTCGGAGCGTGTAGTGAAGAAAGTGCAGTTCAAATTGCCCTCGTCGTGATAGACGCTTCCTCCGCCGCTGTTGCGCCTGGCGCAAGCGACGCCGTGGTCAAGCATCGACGCCAAACTGCATTCCAGCCAAGGGTTCTGATGGCGACCGATGACCACGCAATTAGAGTTGCGCCACAGCAACAGAAAAGGATCATCCATCCAATTCCTATAAATCCAATCTTCCAAAGCGAGATTGGAGAACACGTCCAACGATGACGACGCCAACACGCGACCATCTAGTCTTAATTTGGAGTGAATCCCGCGGCTGGAGCGATTCACGACGCCCAAGAATCGATGCGAAAACATTCTCATATTTAATTTAAAAATAAATTTAAAAATAAACCTACCCCTGAACCACGAATGAATGAAATATTGGAGCTCCAGAACTCCGTTCCTAGAATCCTCGCGCGTGCTTGAACAACGAGGGCTGAAGCGCCGTTGCTTATTTCGATTTCGAATCGCACCCGCGCCTAACTCGCGCGAGTATCGTGGCGGGCGATTCAAAATGACCGAGGGCAAACTTGGATAGAAAGGGTTTCCCCTACTGGCTGCTTCAGGGATCCCCCAGAAATTTCATTTTAAACTTCCATAATTTTTCCAGGTTTTAAAAAAAATTCCCTGACCAATGACAACGTGAAAAATGGACATTTTCCAAAATTGAAACTGGAGAATATTTTTTAACTTTACTAACGACAATTTTGAAAATGAACCTATAGAATTTTTTTTAAAATGGGGAAAAGTTGTTGTATTTGAAACGTGTTAAAAATTTGTGCTCGGAAAAAGTAGGAAATTTTGCAATTTTGTCCTCGGAAAATGTGGAAAATTTGTACACGGAAAACGTGGAAAAATTTTTTTCTCTTAATTTCTGCTGCAGAATTCTGCTTCCCAAATTCTGCTGCTGAATTCTGCTGCCTAAATTCTGCTGCTTAAATTCTGCTGCCGAATTTCTGCTGCCGAAATCCTGCTGCTGAAAGTCTGCTGCCGAATTTCTGCTTCAGAATTCTGCTGCCGAATTTCTGCTGCCGAATTTCTGCTGCTGAATTCAGCCGAATTTCTGCTTCAGAATTCTGCTGCCAAAATTCTGCAGCCGAATTTCTGCTGCTGAAATTCTGCTGCCGAATTTCTGCTGCCGAAATCATGCTGCTGAAATTCTGCTGCTGAAATTCTGCTGCCGAAATTCTGCTGCCGAACTTCTGCTGCAGAATTCTGCTGTTGAAATTCTGCTGCCTAAATTCTGCAGCCGAAGTTCTGCTGCTGAAATTCTGCTGCGGAATTCTGCTGTTGAAATTCTGCTGCCGAACTTCTGCTGCTGAAATTCTGCTGCTGAAATTCTGCTGCTGAAATTCTGCTGCGGAATTCTGCTGTTGAAATTCTGCTGCCGAACTTCTGCTGCTGAATTCTGCCGAATTTCTGCTTCAGAATTATGCTGCTAAAATTCTGCTGCCGAATTTCTGCTGCTGAATTCTGCTGCCGAAATCCTGCTGCCGAAATTCTGCTGCGGAATTCTGCTGCCGAATTTCTGTTGTTGAAATTCTGCAGCCGAAATTCTGCTGCTGAAATTCTGCTGCCAAAATTCTGCTGCGGAAATTCTGCTGCCGAACTTTGGCAGCAGAATTGCAGATTTGCAAAATTTTTAGACTTTTCCTAAGATAAATTTGCAAGATTTTCAACCTTATCCAGCACAAATTTGCTAAAATTGTCAACTGTTTTCAAATACAGATTTGTAAAAATTTCAACAGTTTCCGAGGTGAAATACGCAAAATTTTCAACATTTTCAGAGTACGAATTTTCAAAAATTATTTATATTTTCCGAATACAAATTTGCAAAATTTTTCCATGCTAATTTTCTTTTATTTTTAAAAATTTTCTTTTTTAATTATGAAATTATTAAATATTGTCCCATGTCGATTTTGCAAAATTGTTCAGAAAATATTAAAATACTGTCCAAAAAATGTTGAAAAATGTCCGATTAATTCGGGAAAAAAGGAGCAATTTTTATTCGATTAATTCTGAAAAAAAATGAGCGATTAAATGTCCGAAAAATGGAAAAGTTTCAATGAGTGACGTCATTTTTTAAAATTCGGTCGATGACCACTTCATCAGAATATTGCTAAAAATTGCTAAAAAATACGCGTATTTTATCGAGCACAAATTTTAAAAACTCCAAACTTTTTCCGCATAAATCTATCTAAACATTTTAGAGGACAAATTTACTGTAGTTTACGATGACAAATTTGAGAAATTCATCAAATTTCCCGAGGACACATATGCAAAATTTTAAACTTTTTGGAGGATAAACTCGCAAAATTATTTACGTTTTCCAAGTGCTAATTTTAAAAAGTGGAAAACTTTTCGTGATACAAATTGACAATTTCGGGTGAACTGGGAAAATGAGTGAAATTTTGGTGAAGTTGACTTTTGGTTTATTAAAGTTGGGGAAAACATTGTATATTTTTTTATAAAATTTATCGTTCTATGTGAAAAAGCTAGAAAACTTGAAAATGACCTAAAAATGTCAGGGGAGAATGGTTTATTTTGAAAAAGTCAGGGAAATTCAATTTAACGCAGTCATGGCGATCCAAAATTAATACTTTTACAAGGTTAGCTCAAGCCCATTTACCAAGGAAAAATTTGCAAAGATTTTCAACATTTTCGGAGTACAGATTTGCAAACTTTTACACGTTTTCCATGTACAAATTTATACAATTTTTCACGTTTTCTGATTATTAATTTGCAATATTTTCTGTTTTCTGAGTACAAATTTGCATAATTTTTCACGTTTTCCGTGTACAAATTTTCAAAATTCTCTAGGTTTTCCGAGTACAAATTTTCCACTTTTTCCGAGGATAAAGTTGCAAAATTTCCCACTTTTTTCCGAGCACAAATTTTCAACATTTTCCGAATACAAACTTTTTCCATTGTAAAATTTTTTCAAAATTGTCGTTAGTAAATTTAAAAAAAATATTACTGGAAAATTTTATTGGAAAAGGTTTTGCGAATTTGTCCTTTGTAATCGTGTAAATTTAGCAAATTTGTCCTCAGAAATTGTTGTATATTTTAATAATTTTCACTGGGAAAATTTTCAAATTTGCCCTGAGTTAACCACATGTATCGAAGCATTAATTTTGGATCGTGACAACATGACTACCTTGAATTTTCCTGACTTTATCAAATAAGCCATTCTTCCCTGTCTTCCAGATATTTTTCAAGTTCCCTGCATACTTTTCCAGGTTTTCCAAGTCTGGGGTGGAAGTACCCTGATATTTAAAATTTTTAATTTTTAATTTTTGAAAATTTATGCTGAAAAAGTTTTTTAAAATTTGTGCTCGAGTGGTAAACTGAGCCCTGAGCTAACAGTATAATTAAAATCGAGCACAAATTTTAAAAATTAACAAACTTTTTCAGCATAAATCTATCTAAACATTAACATTTTCTAAACATTTTAGAGGACAAATTTACTGTAGTTTACATCGAATGGATGTCGAGTTGGTCATCTCTTTACTCCGGCCCCCTCCTCTTTCTAATTGCACCAAACGATTATGTGTCAGGGCTTATTGTGCTAAAAAACCATATTAAAGTTATTTAGCACGCAGATATACAGAACCAGCCTTGTCTCGATCAACAGTTACTGGTTTTTGCTTGCTTAAATCCAGTTTTAATCCAAGAATACTGTAATCTGCAAAGTTATCCATGTTAACAATTGAAGCACACTGATTGAAATCTTGTAAATGTTAGTTTTTAAATTTCGCCAAAGATAGGAATGCGTAATCTGGTAAATTTGGCTTTTGCTGATTCATGTCAAGAACGAATAGCTATTCTAACTTTTCTTTAATTCAACGTCCATGGACAGTTGCAGACATGTGTAAGACAGTGTCGGCAGATTAACAAAGTTTATTAACAAGCTAGTTCCATTAAATTCAAATCGATAAATATCAAACGCGGTAATCTTCTCCGCCTCGTTGACCGTCTAATGCTCGGGACTGGTCCGCGTCATGGCTCGTCAATGGCGTCGGCTCTGGCGGCGTCGTCGTCCACGGGCATTGCGGCCTGCAACGGGACTCAGCTCTGCGCACTCGGTGTCGTCACATTCTGGTGGCGTCGATCCGCGCATCGAGCCCGGCCTGGGCGCCGTTGCGTCAGACAGGAAACACAAAAGTCAGTTTCTCTATACAGCTCTCCGCATCTGGCCTAAGGTGCGGGAAACCAATTGAGAGCGGCCGCCGTCGTCGTTCGCTCACGGAAGGGTCGGCCTCTCGAACCAAAAGTTCAGCAAACAAATCTGATCAACTATCGATCAGCTGGATGACCGCTTGTCACCAACGATGGTGCGGGATAAAGAAAGTTCATCATGGCACAAACAACCTTACCGCAGTCAGGTTGCTTTGGTTTCGTTTCTGTAGACGTCGGGAGATTGCACCGAAGCAACTGTGGAAATATAACTACAAAAAACATTGTATTCAAGACAATTAATATTTTTAAAATTTCAACGATTTTGACTGTGCTCCAAAGAATATACATGTAGGCTATATTGTTCTTGTTTGAGAAAATGAATTTCCATTGAAATAGATAATGTCCTAAATCACACTTTGTAATTTAGACATTTCGAAACTAAAATATTTAATTTTACAATTAGAAAGAATATTCGAGTCCAGCCATTTTCCATTCAATGTATTCAATTTTAGAAACTTCATTACATAAGATAAGCACTAGGTTGACAATTATTTTTCGAACTCGCAGAAAATTGAATGAAGGAAATTTAAACATGGTGAATAAATTTAATGCTGCGGGGTGTGAATAAATTGTAATTTTGACCATCGCAGGCTTTGGTTTTTCTTTACTGTCCCAGGTTTGTTTTTCTTTAGGAATTTCCTATTTACTCGGGGTGTAGTCGAATTACAAAAAAAAAATTTCAGCCTGCAAACGAGCCTGCAAATGTTCGACAGCTCTATGGAATGACCTCCATCGTTGTTTTTTTATCATTCCTGGAACTTGCTGGAAGAGCTAGGGACTATGCTATAGGGTGGACACTAAGCACTGACACAATCGTTTTGTGCAATGGGCCGGAATAAAGAGATGACAAACTCGACATCCACTCGATAAAAAATGCCAAATAAAATCAGTTCCCGAAATTGTCAATTTTTGCAACGAAAATTCTTAAACTTTTAAAAATTAGCACATGGAAAACTTGGAATCCTCCAAAGAGTTGAAAATTTGGCATATATGTCCATAGTAAATTCGTCGAATTTCTCAAATTTGTCCTCGTAAACTACAGTAAATTTGTCCTCTAAAATGTTTAGAAAATTTTTATGTTTAAATAGATTTTATGCTGAAAAAGTTTGTAACTTTTTAAAATTTGTGCTCGATAAAATACCCATATTTTTAATTATACAGTTAGCTCAGAGCCACTTTGCACATTTTTTAAAAATTTTCCCAGTACAAATTTGCTAAATTTTCCCCGTTTACCGATCGAACACAAATTTAAAAAATTTGCGAACTTTTTCAGCATAAATTTTTGAAAATTTCAATTGATTTGAATACAGACTCGTAACATTTTCAACATGTTCCTAAGATTAAAAATTTGAAATATCAGGGTACTTCCACCCCAGACTTGAAAAATCTGGAAAAGTATACAGGGAACTTGAAAAATATCTGGAAGACAGGGAAGAATGGCTTATTTGATAAAGTCAGGAAAATTCAACGTAGTCATGTTGTCACGATCCAAAATTAATGCTTCGATGCATGTGGTTAACTTAGTGCAAATTTGAAAATTTTCCCAGTGAAAATTATCAAAATTTACAACAGTTTCTGAGGACAAATTTGCCAAATTTACACGTTTACCAAGGACAAATTCGCAAAATTCTCCACCGTTTCCGAGTACAAATTTGGAAGATTTACAACCTTTTTCAAGCACAGATTTTCAACCTTTTCCGATAATATTTTCCAGATTATTTTCCAGTAATATTTTTTTTAAATTTACTAACGACAACTTCGAAAATTTATTAATATGAAAATATTTGTATTCAGAAAATGTTGACCTGACCAATGACAACGTCAAAAATGTACACATTTTACAAAATTGACACTGGAAAATATTTTTTAAAATTTACTAACGAAAATTTTGAAAATTGTTTTTATTGGGAAAATGTTGAAAATTTGTGCTCGGATGAAAGTTAGAAATAATGCAATTTTCTCCTCGGAAAATGTGTAAAATTTTTACTCGGAAAACCTGGAGAATTTTAAAAATTTGTATACGGAAAATGTGGAAAATTTTGGTAATTTGTACTCGGAAAACGTGGAAAATTATTCAAAAATTTCCCATTATAAACGCCGCGTCCACGTTACTGCGCCGTTCATGGTTATTGTGAGGTTCAAAAAGTCTTTTGGAGAAAAAGTACTTTAGCAGACTTGAAATAGGGGGTCGGAACTATTTCTGCCTGACACTACCAACCAGAAAACTTTTTTTTACGTTTAAAAAGACAGAAAAAAAGTTTCCTAGGGAGCCCGTTATAGGACAAAACACGCCATTTGACTCATAGCTCATTCGATCGCTCCAAAAAGTGTGCTCTAAGGTTTCTACACTGAAACCATTCGACCGCTCCTTGTTGTATACTTGCTCGAAGTCCGTGCAGCCTACTGGGCTATTCGATCGACCAAGAAACCTGCTCTAGGAGCGCTCTTGACTACTCCGACTCAGGAGCTAGAGCAGCTTTTGACTCCAACATGGCGGATTATGTTTTGTCTGCATTTCCCAAAATCCTCTGCGGTTCTTCGCAGTCGTCTGCTGTTGTTACCAAAACAAGTGAACGCCGATCGCTGCTACTTTCACCATTTTAATCGGATATCAGAACAGGTATTGTGAATATTTTATGTATTGATAAAATTTAATGTATTGGAGGCCCAATATCTGACGTTAATTACTAGCTCTTAGGTCGAAAAGTTAGGTCAGCTGATAGAGCAATTCGAAATTGGCGGCTTTATCGCGCTCCGCTTCACTCCACGCTGTTCGACCACCAAGAACACGGATGACGTCATTTAGGATACTCCAGGTGAAAAATACGCACAGTCTGTCTACCCTGGATAGGAACAGCTCTGCTCTAGTGTAAGTCGATCGAATGCGCCATAAACCACATATAGGTAAACACATATGGGCGGGGCTAGAGGCTCTCCAGGAGTCGCGCAGCGCGAAGGAGTATCTATAACAGGAAAGAAAAAAAATGGGGTGGCTCTCTATTCTGTTCCATCCTATGTAATCAATTTCTAACGTTTGCAAAATAATTTTACTGTAACTGTATCAGTTTTCCCAAAAACATGATTTTGTCTTAGAGCATTAGCCACAATTTAAGACGCGATGCGTGCGTGTATTCTGACGCATGCGTCTTTTCTAGAGTCATTTAATTTCGTTATGGTGCCTCTTTTCTTTATTTCCTACAATAAGTTCGCTCTGATAGAAGCCAGGCATAATTCCGAGTTATTTGAAAGCTTTGATAACAGTCAAAAGGCTCTCCTAATCAGTCGAAAACTGATCCACCTTCAAAAATCCAGTAATGAAGGATCCATTTGGGATAAGCGGATTTATCTTCGAGAGCCCTTATTTGCTTCCTCCTTCTTCATTTCCTTTTTTAAACAAATGCCAAAAAGCTATTTATAGATGCATGGGAGTCGGAAAAACAGATCAAAGATGATATAGCAATTAGAATAGGGTACGGAGGAATTGTGGTAAGGCTTTCAGCCCTCACTGCTATCTATTTAAAGTAGAACTACGTCTGGGATTGTATTGTAACAGATAACGTCATTCATTAAAATTCAGATGACGTCATCGTCAATTTTTAACGAAGGACGTTACTGGCGGAATGGCACGGAGACGTCATCGGCAGATTTTCAATGAATATTCTTAGCAACAAAATTTTGGCAAAAGACGTCATCGGCAGAATTTTAACCAATGACGTCATCGTTAGAATTTTAACGAATGATGTCATTGTCAACATTTTAACGAATGGCAGGGTTCCCCCAGAAATTTTATATTCAACTTCCCTGACTTTTCCCTGACTTTTCCAGGTTTGAAAGAAAATTTTCCTGACCAATGACAACGTGAAAAATTGACATAGTTTCCAAATTGACACTGGAGAATATTTTTTTAAATTTACTAACGACAATTTTGAAAATTAACATAGATTTTTTTTTTAAATTCAAAAAAACTTAATTTGCATGAAAATTTTTTAAAATGGGGAAATGTTGCATTCGGAAAATTTTACAAATTTGTGCTCAGAAAAAGTGGTAAATTCTGCAATTTTGTCCTCGGAAAATGTGGAAAATTTGTACTCAGAAAACCTAGAGAATTTTGAAAATGTGTACACGAAAAACGTGGACAATTTTGCTACTTTGTACTCGGAAAATGTAGAAAATTTTGCCAATTTGAACTCGGAAAACGTGGAAAATTTGGCAAATTTCTACTTGGAAAAGGTGGGAAATTTTGCCAATTTGTATTAGGAAAACGTGGACAATTTTGCTAATTTGTACTCGGAAAATGTGGAAATTTTGCTAATTTGTACTCGGAAAACGTGTGAAATTTTGCTAATTTGTACTCGGATAACGTGAAATTTTGCCAATTTGGACTCAAAAAACGTGGGAAATTGGGTAAACTGGTACATCGAAAACGTGGAAAAGTTTGCAAATCTATACTCCAAACATGTTGATAAATTTGGCAAATTTCTACTTGGAAAATGGACCCTGAGCTAACTTTGTAGAAGTATTAATTTTAGGTCGCCATGACTGTGTTGAATTTCCCTGACTTTTTTAAAACTAAACCATTCTTCCCTGACTTTTCCAGGTTTTCCAGGTCTGGGGGAACCCTGAATAAGGAAAGCCTGCAAAAAAGTGGGCCTACGGATAACTACAACTTCGAATTCTATAAGAGCCCATTGCATCTTTTCACTAGAGAAACGTACGAATTTCAAAGAAACAAAACTACTGTCATTTAAAATAAAAATAGTTTGTCCAAAATAAACTATCCCACGAAACAAATAAAAGGACTGCAAACTTTAAAAAGCACTGGATTAGCAGATAAGGAATTGGCAATTTACCATCATACACCAGCTAATTTTTTTTCGTCAATGGTGCTTGCATAGATAAGGCCATAGCATAAAATTATTTAAAACAGGCATTATGACGGCGAGGCAATAATAAAGCGAACAAAATGAAAATGAAAGCAACTCCTACTTAAAACGCTCTCTCGAGTGGATTTTTTTTCAACCCTCCCATTTTGATAATTCCAATATTTAAAAGCAGCCAAAATGGCGTTCATTTGTGACCACATGAACCGTGGATGTTCACAAAAGCGGCTTTACGTCAATACGTTTCAAATGTAAAGTTGGTTCACGCTTTTCCTTGCCATTAAGAACTCATTGTTGTCCAATTAGCAAGACTTGTTGCACAGCAAAGGGGAAAATCAGCAGTAAACGTGGCTTTCGTTTTTTTTTCCCTTATTCTTTTCAATTTCTTTTCTTTTTTTTTGGTTATGAACAGGTCTTATTCCTAGGGGAGTGCACGATTTTGGCGATTTTTTTTTTTAAGTTTTTCTAACTACAACTTGTACTTCGAGAGTCAAATCTTGAAGGCCAGATCGAGATCAATTGGACACACCAGGAAACGCATTAGTTGCGAATACTTTTCTTTGATTTACTTTCAGATCAAGCAACGCTATCTCCCGCCAATGTTTTTCTGCTGCATCATTTCCCATCTAATATTCAAAGCAAACACGGAAAATAAATAGCTGGCTATATGTTTAACCCTTCAATAGAGGTGTAACATATTTGAAATGGCTCAATTCAGATAACCAAAAGGTTGAAATAACACCCTGGTATGTGTATATATTTTTCTGTAAATAAGATTGAAGACCAATCTCAATTAAGAGACGTCAAAATGTGTTCGTTTAAACCGTATAGTTCATATTATTAGAAGTCGGACAAAAACTACTTCAGCCATAAGAATTAAAGTTTCACCGAAGTTTGGATGAAATCCTACCACACGTATATGAAAGGAAAGAGCTACAATGCTGCAAACTTTTATCAAAAAAAAAAAAAAAAAAAAAAAAATCCCCATTATAACTTATCTTTTCTTTCAAGCTGTCTAAATTTCGTTTTAACGTAACACAGCGCGAATGCTTGGAAACACGAAAATTCATTCGGTTTAGCCCAACATTTGTTATATCCGAATTTGGAATTCGTCTTCAACGAAGAAATTAACATTATTCGTCCATACCCTAGGACGAGACTGAAAATGAGTTCTCGTACTATCAGAAATTCGAATAAAGAGACTTCTACTTAATGTGGTGCTACTGAATTAGGGCTGTGAGTGGAGTAACTGTACATAATTTTAGTATTAAAAAACAAGGCATTACTTTCATTAAGCTGAACATACAATGGCAAGAATTAAGTTTCATTAAAATGCCACATTTTTATAGATGATTTTTCCCCGTACGTCGAGCAGAAATACGCCAGCTTTCCCGCACCATAGGCAATGCGGATTGTAATCTTACAGTGGACCATCGACCAATAAAAAGCCAGTTTAACAAAAAGGCCAGAAAATCTCAAAAGGTTTACGTTTATTTGGATTACCTTTAGGATATTTATTCTCAATTTTCATACTCATCTATATGCTTAGCTATCGAGACGAAAAGTATATTCCTTTTGTTATTGCTCGGTGCACGCATACATCAGGGGTCAATACCTGCCCGAAACGTTTCAAATAGTTTGGAGTGCGAGCAAGTGGCGTTTTCTTCAACGTCAGTGGCAGTGAAGGATATGCAACGCATCGCCCCATTCTTACCAGGTAAGGATTTTAAAAATCTGCTCCAGTCCCCCCCACACTCCTGCATATCTGCATACCTGCCTGAAAATTCGACATCCTTAATGGTTGAATGCCCTCTTTAAAAGACACGTTCCTCTTAGACCCTCCCTCACTTGTGTAGCAACTACTAATCCACGGCTGTTCACACATGGGCATGCCATACAACACGACTGTCTGGCCTGCCTGCATATGTAATGAGGGCAAAAAAAAAATACAAAACAAAAGAAGCCGCGGGAGTGCGGCCATTTACGATGCTTTTAGTGAGACACTGCCATTTCCAAAGTCCGTCACTCGCAATTCCGTTTCCAAAACTTCTCTTTTAAACCTCCCCACTACAGCATTCTAATGAGATTTGCCATTGAATTACATCCACTCTAATGTTACGGCATCTTAAGACAAGCACGTATTGGTTGTGGTTGATAAATCAGAATTAAGAGCTCGGCGTGGTGCAGCTTGGCACGGCTTTTCCCTAACAGAAGCACACTCACTAGGAATGTCGGGATTAAATGGGAGGTTCCCCCGCAATCATATATCATGAATTTAAATGCCTTTTAAATGCACTTCAAATTCATATCAAGCCAGACTGATTGCAGCCGCCGTATAAGCAGGCTCTGGGATTGGGTGGGCGACAGCACCGAGAAATTAGGTATCATTGAAAGAGATGTTCAGAAACAAGGTAGGGAAGACACGCGTGGATTTTTATGCCTAGCCCTAATCCCACAGCCTATTACACCCAATGAGAGATAAGGAGAGAAATGTTTGGGAACGGTAAGCTCGGATAGTTTAATTTAGCGTAGAGAGGGTTCAAACAAAGTATCTGCAATGGCTTAAGGTCTTCCAGGGATTATCATACACGAGTGAACGGAATCAGAAAGGAGCAACTTTGATTTAAGTTGAACAAAATGAGAGGAAGAAAATGGACCAAAACACCAATGAAACGAGAATGCAAACATTTCTGGCCTATATACCATTAGTTCAATATGATTTACTGGATCATCCTTGTGGAAACATCCACGAACATTCAATGAATTAAATTTGCTAGCAGCTTGTGATTATCAAACATTGATCGGTGCACATACCTGTACATTAGGTACATGTATAATGCAGACACGAGGATATGGAATCATTCATTGAAAAATGTAAGAGTTGAGTAAAGGTGGACCACTGGACGAGAAGGATAAAAAGTCGTGGCCGAATTATAGAGGAGCCATGCCGGCATTATACATGTAACGCGGAAGACTGTCTTCGTCGAGTAGCTACATGTACTGTATACCGTCCAATTCGTGCATTTTCATTATAACTTTTGTTTCACTTGGTAATTAATCAAGTTTACACAAATAAAACTGTTCTACTTTTAACACGTGTAAAGTATTCACCTGCGTTGACCTGGGACACAAATCAGTTCAAGTATGCATTTCTTATCCCCCGCTCGAATTTGGACAATCGTTTCTGAACAGGCGTGGGCCAAAGGAACCCAACAAAGATTTAAAAAAACATAGTGCAGTTTGATAAAAAAAAAAAACTTCTCCAGCCCCATTCAAGTGTGTCGTTTCATAAGAGCTCTTGTAGCGATGTAGGTAACACTTCCACATCGGGTTAACAAGGCACCATTTCCGAATATCCCCTCCTCCTTGATTCCCTTCTCTCGTATGCAATGATTGTTCCGAGAGCTAAGTATAGTCTCCATCATCGACCTATTGGATTGGCTTTCTTAAAACGAGGCGCACATGTTCGACGAAAGATCACCCGTTTAGCATATCAGAGTGCGCCAGGCCTCCTTATTTAAATGAGGGTCGAGGCCAAAGCGTGAATAGAAAACACTACAGGGTTTTGCTTGCATTCTCCACCCGCGAGTTTGCAAAAAAAAATATAGTTGCTCTACGCACGCACATTGTGGCGACCGATGTAAAACAAGCGCTGCTTTTCACCTCATCAGCGCAGTTTTGCCTGTGCACACACGTAAAAAAATGCACGCACTCTTGTTTGCTCATGACCCTACAAGTTTATGATGACCCGCTACAACACAAACTGACAAAAAAAGCCATAACACAAAGGATAAGTTTTCCTACGCCTCGGAAAATCAATGCAAAATAGCAAAGTCAATTGCCTCAAAGTAGGAAATATGGCACCCCTCGCCACTTTAACGCTGTTCCTTTGCATAGAAATCCCTACAAATGAGTCGATATATTCCAAATTCAAATGGCGAGCCTCTATCTGTCGATGTCAAGATGGTCACTGTTCTTTGGCCTTCCCTCTTAGTTTTTCACCCCACGCCGCAACCACTGCCAAATTCACCCAACTCTTCCATACTCGCCAAACTACTTACAATGCATCTGATTATTACGGGGGAAATACTGTATATTGAAACGGGCTGAAAAGGCCTCCAAATTGAAACGCCTAGGCCATTATTTTGTAAATAGTACTATTTTTAAGAGCTGACACGAATACATGAATACGAATTGGTAGCAAGCAAACACAGAAAGCATTAAAATTTTAAATGTTCCTATGTGGAATGATGTGAGCCTCATTCGTCATGCTAGGAAAGCTACTACACTTCGAAATGCAAACTTCAAAAGTTAACGAATGGTGTTTTTCTTTCAGATAAAAGAAAACCAAAGTAGCCAACTCTGTATGTGCAAAAGACCTATACGGAAGAATTTACTGCGGCATCGCATTCGCAAGTTTCCGTCAAAATGTACCCTACACAGAAATATATATTGCGATGAATATATAACGGATTAAATTGCACGAAGAACTGTTTCCATTCACTGGGTAAGGCGGAGTAACTATTTAATCTTAAGATTAATAGAAAAATAAAATTTGGAAATCGAGTGATCAAGTTTACAACAAAAGATGTAAGGCTTGAGTCAATTTAAGAATATTAGATAATTCTATATAGATATGGATTTTTTATAAATAGGCCTACACTGCAGCATAAAATCTCAGCTAAGCCAACGGAAAAATTATTTCTGTAATAAATTAACCGACTTTGTTTAGTAAAAAACATTCATATATATGTTCATCCTCATTAAAGATAAAACACTGAACTCATGATGGAGATACATTGAAGTTGAATAATACTACATTTACAGTAGTGTCAAATAAATTGAAGATTCCACCCGTCTTAACACTTGTAGCTTTCAAATTCCACACATCCTCTCTTTATTTTGCAACATCATCAATGACCCCTGTATTTTCTATTGTAACATCTTCATAACGAATCCAGTTTCGTTAAATATAAATTTAAGTCCCTTGAGACGTAACCATATCAGCTTAATTTAATTGGAGAGCAATACGAGTTCACAACTCTGCCATTTATAATCGTGAAACACATGTCACTGTTTTTATTCTGGCTAAGAAAGCTAGGTTTGCTCAGTTCATTTCTCCTCCTTTAAAGCATCTAAAGCTGGTTAAAAAAACATGGAGGTGAACGACTACTAGGCGTCATTATTATCTTACATAACCTAACTTTTAAATAAATATTCGAGAAGCTCTTTGATAACACTGTCAAAAATGTAGCTTTTGTTATTTCTTTTCAAGTGAATTCTAGACTTCCTGCCTTTATCCTATGGGTGCTCTATATCTTACTCAACACATGTACTTTTACCTTTCTTGTGAGCCAACTTGGTAATTATTAAACCGTAGCAGCACTAGTGTTTCAAGATTAATAAAAGACATGGGTTATTTTGTACTGGGAGCATCTAATTATCTTGAAGTAAAAGCTTTGTACCACAAACATGTACTTTAATTCATAAGGTAGCATGCTTTAAACGTCTAATTACTTAACAATATTGCATCGTTTTACAAAGTCAATGCAACACATGATTCACAATGCTTACTGCAACTTTTAATTTGGTGTTTGAAGCTAATTTTTTTTCCACTTCTAATTTTTGTCATAACGAATCTTTTTATTATGTGCCTGCAACTTTATACAGACTATGTTTAGACATTCATTATGTGTTGAATTAAGCTAACCAAAAAAGAATTGTATGTTATGACAAATAGAATTATTTTTTTAAATATGTCTGAATTTTCATAAACATTTTCCCCGCTTGATTTTTGTTACAGTAAAATGAAACATTAAAAGTTTACTTCAGGAAACCAGCTTTAAAAAACCATCTTAGTATGCCCATTTCTGAGGTACTTTCAATTCCAATTCCTCACTTCAAGTTCCTTGGTTTGAAAGTAAAATTCAACAATTTTCATAATTTAAGGAATTAAAACATTCTAACCAAATGATGAACAAGCTTATAACTATTCCTAGCTGAAGGATTTTATTGGAATTAATTTCTATCATGGCTTAGAAAGGGTAAATGGAAAGCAATGGGTTAAATTGCTATTCAAGTAGAATTCAAAGACAAAATGAAATATTTAATGAGACAATGTATTATGCAAGTTTAGAGGTGTCTGAAAAAAGCCTCATAGGATAATTGACAATAGCATGAAATACGCCTACACCGCAATGCTTGTTACAGTCAGATGCACAAAGTTTATGGCTATAAAATTACAATAGTGATAAACTGAAGTCGATTTGCATCAATTACAAAAATTAATTCTTGTAAATAATTAATGAAACTAATATCTATATAAATTGAAATCATTAAGCCATTTCTACTCAAAATAATGCTTTCCAGATTAGAATAGAACTGCCATTGGTTATGTGTTGCTCAACACTGAATATGTTAAGTGTATGTTCCTTTGAAAATGTTAAATTGAAGAAACAACGCCTGTCATAAATGATAATTTTTCTTCCCATTAATCCTCAATTTTCTTAAAAAGCTACAAATATATAAGATATTTACAAAGAAAAAAGTTTCTAAAATCTGATCATCACAGATATTGGGTAAACAAGGGATTTAACTTAAAAGTTGACTGCATTCATCAATTACAACTCATTATTAGCAATTATGTTACAAATTGCCACGGATGATAATAATTTATATTCTTAAAGAAACATCTGCTTACCTTCTGAAGCCAATTGATTGCTAGTTTGGAGATTCCTTGATATTCCAAATTATGAACAGAATCAGTTAGCGCAACAGCAAACACACGCTTCATCATGGATTCTTGATGATTCTTGGCCTATCAACAAATAATAGTATGAGTTAATAACCGACAGACATCAACAAATATTTTATAAACTTTAGCAGATTAATGTCAATCATAATTCTGCTGATTTTGGATTTAGAAAAAAGAGAGAATTAATTTACTAAGATTCTGAAAATTAATTGCGTTGAGAATCATATAGATTATGTACCAGATAATGGGTAAGAGCACGCTGACACTTATTTCATTAACTTAAAAACCAGTATCGCCTAGTGGTATGAGTCTGCAATACCACAACGCGACACTGGTTCAAAATAAGTAAACAAATCACATGAATAAATGCCAACGTGCTCTCACCCATAGACTCGTACATATTCAGGATTCAAAATATTGGGCAACAAACTAAATCCTATAAGATTCTGAAAATAAATTCTGCAGAGAATCACACAGTATAAAAAGCTTTAACTGCAACACCAAATTGACTTACCAGTTCCACTGTACAATATCCTCCGAAGCTATGCGAAACAATAGCAATATTGCGAGCTTTTGCCTTATCAACAAAATTTTCCCAAACATATTTCACATGATCTTCCGGGCTTTCACTACCCTGAAATGGATAAAATTCAAATATTAAAATAATACAAACCATAATTATTATTCAAATAAAAATGAAATTGTGAACATACTCTAATTTTATCAGATTTCATGTCTTTTGAATCAACATTATTGTCGTTGGTATTTAATACCATTACACCATATCCTTCTTTAAGGGCTTCTCTAATATAGGGCAACTGAGTGCCACTATCCAGACAATCATTGATTATAAGTCTGAAAAAACAATTTGTTACAAACATCACAATACAAATAATGACTTTTTTGAGAAATCTTAAACATTTAAAAACCGACAGACAAGCAATAAGTTGGTTTTAAAATTCTTGCTAACCTTCTTGCCCATTGACCTGCTCTAACGACTCCACTTCCATGAATAAGTAACATTAATTTGTCTGGATTGGAAAGTGCATCCTTGCTAAGAAATATATACGTTTGTGGCTCAACATTCTTTCTGTCAATCTGAAATTTATTATTGAAATGGGAGATTTAACGCTCAGCTGGCAATCAATCGCAATGGAAATTTTAGCTACATGATGTTATCTTACCGGAATGAAGGCCTTATGCAACCCCTCCAATTCCAATAAGTAATAAACGTGTTTAGTTATAACCTAAATTAATGGATAAAATGTTTATATATGTTAAAACTAAATACCATATCTCACTGAATGATATAATCCATCAAGGTAATCGCTAAACTTACCTCTCCTAATGCTTCATAATGCTTCTGATTGTGAGTCACATCACTCGTCACCTTATATTCAAATGGCTTGCCAGTCTCAATATGTCTCAGTTGTCCCTCTGCATAAACAAAATTTAATATAATTAGTTTTATATACCATTACACCATGTCCTTCTTTAAGGGCTTCTCTAATATTGGGCAACTGAGTGCTACCATCCAGACAATCATCTATTTATATAAAAAAGAAAGCGCGTCCATTATGTAATCGTGTGGCAACGGGGCCGTTCAAAAACGCCGGTCTGCTTTAGCGTGTAGAGGGGACGTGCATTTTGAAGACGCCCATTTCGATTGGCCTCTGATGATGCAAAACCGCTTTCGATGTGAATCCTGTGAACATTGACCCTATGGGTGATCCCAAGGCCATGAAAGTGACAAACCATTTCGCCCGCATTTTTCACCAGGGGTCGATGTTCAACCTTTCCTTAATCTACCCCTGAGCAACGCCGGGTTTTACGGCTAGTTGATTATACTGTAAGTCTGAAAAACAATTTGTTATAAACGTCACAATACGTTAGTTTGTTATAACAAACTGCTCAAAAATTATAAACATATCATATACATGTACAGTATATGGGACAAGCCCCAATGCTTCAATAATATGGGTTTTCTGAAACAAATTGAATTCAAACTCATTTATGTGATTAGAGTCGTTAAATAGGATATTAACTTAATAAGATGCTGCATTCTAAAATGCAGTAGCCTTAAAAATAAATTACCAAGAACAGTGATGGAGGAAGTAAGTAAAAGTATTAAAACCTCGCATTCTGTGGACAATTTAATAATGTACAGCTTCCTTAGTTGAAAATTAAGACTAAATGTTTTCAAAACGTCTGCCACTCTGTCGCAAGAGCAGCTGGGTTGCAATAAAAAAAGAATAAATGGACATACGAATTGGGCAGTCTGCCCAAACTGGTTTCAACTCCTGTTGCCAAAAACCGTATCTCATTATGAATTTAATTAAATACAAAAATTTCCTTTAGTGGATGACAAAACTGCATTCAAACGTATATCATGACATTTTACCATAATTTGAACCAGTGTGTCAATGAATTTCTGAATAGCCCCCCCTTCCCTCCTATAAAGTACCATACCATATGGAACCTATTATATCATTATTCTTTTAAAATATTTAAAAAAATGTAGATGATAGCTCAACCATCAGATAACACACGCATAACATGTGATACATGCATGTACACTGTAAAGCCCAATAGAGAAATCTGCAGAGTAACAATTAAAAATTAATGAACACAATAGCTTCCTTTAATTTTCTTTGCCTAATTACAAATTTCTAGTGCCAATATGATGCACAAGTCAGTATATAGTCAAGTAAACTGGCTCAATAGTGGCCAGACAGCAATAAAAAAATCATTACATAATTTTAGATATTGGAGGAAATAAAATTCATGGATACTAATCTAGCAGTAATGAAATTAAAAAACACCTTGCTATAGATAATGGATTTAATGACACTTTATCACATTCTAATTCTTGTGCACAACAACCATATACCAAGCAAGGTGGCTTAGAGGTTAGCATTCTCGTCTTGCATTCGGTAGGCCCAGGTTTTATTCTTAGGTAGGCTATTCTCGATTGTGGTTTTTCATGCAGGGTTGCCACCATATTTGAAAAATCGACTTGCCTGACTTTGGTCCATTTTATTCTCATTTTTGCCTGACTTTTCATACAATTTTGCCTGA
>JAQGAO010002512.1:0-19472 GCA_034697705.1 Ommatoiulus sabulosus
ATACCCCCCTCCCTCCCCCTGTCCACATTGTGTCCGTGACTCAACCTATGCCCCCCCCCCATTCCCCTACCCCCTTCATGAGGACGTCCTTTTTGAATGGCCCCTTATTTCTAAAAAAATGTCTCCAATTTCAATTATTTGTAATACTTTCTTTAGTAATTAACATTTTTTCACATATATAAGGGGGAAAACGTCTTAATAGTAACAATGACATGAACTTAATTATAACTACAAAGCGCATTGTCTGGTGGCACTTATGATTTCAAGATGTTACATAGTTTCAACGACGTTATTATAAACAAATGGTGTATCGATAAAGGTGCGTGGGAATTCCTCGTAGAGCTTTGTAAAAGGACTTGGCATGGAAGGTGTTTAGTTCTTCGGAGAGGCGACCTTTCTCGTTGATGAATGTTTCTTATGTTTGAGAAAGGGGTATTTACGAAATGTTTAGCAGACAGTCGAGGTCGCGCTCGAGAAGTTATTATCCTACTTGGAAACCAGAAAAAAAAGTCATGTAGGGGGGAAAAATTATCGTGTTAAGGTAAACTGGTAAAAGCATCAAATAACAACGAGGTTTTAACGGAAACGATCAACGACTATAACGCTTAGTTTTATTATGTTAATCATAATGATGTTGTTGAGTAGTTCGTGTTCACCCAAATTGAACACACTATACGTTTTCACCCAAAAATTAGCTATACGAAACTGTCCGTTGAGGGCGTGCGCAACTTGCGCGTGGTACCCAATTTCAACATCGGGGTTCACTGGGGGTCCTCGCAGCCTCGAGTGAAGCCGTGAGGTCATCCTGGAGTCCTCGATGATACCGATATTTATGATACTCCCTCGGAGGACTATGCGAAAAGTGAGGCCTTCCGTTTATTAAAAAAAACATTTTTGTGGCTTCAGTTGTTGTACTTGACAAATATTTCGTTTGTTGTCATAAAATGAAAGACGAAATGAGTAATTGTTGGTAATTGGCCTAGACAGAAACCAGAGTTTGGCGTAACCAGAGTGAAATTTGAAATTTGATAATACTGTAACCACTCAATATTAAACGTATACGTGAATTCTCTGATTTGCTTCGGGCTATATTGTGCAAAATTTCTAAAAATTGATCCTGAATTTAGTCTAGTTTATTGACGAGCATACAGTATATTAGCGATTTCTATTTTTCTATCACGGACTTTTAAAGGTAACTTTATCGCACGTTATTCTGTACGATGTGCATGTACTACATTAATATTTGTGAAATGTGGACTTGTGGTCCTCTAAAATTAAGTTTCCTTTTCCTATAAAGAACTTGCATGTGATGTCATGCAGCTCGTGGGCGTGGCTAATGTGACTTGGTTTACATTGTGGGCGTGTTGTGGGGTACATGAATCTGAGAATCGATGCGCTAATAAGGAGCATCATTCTAAAAACTAAGAAAATGACCCATTATATGCAATCACTTACCCATAAATAGATCTTTTATCCGAAAGTAAACATTTTGATGCTGTTTGCCGCTGCAAATAAAAAATTGTGAATTTTCTCGTTTATTTGTAAATAAGTAATTAAGTAAAAGAATAATGCAAAATGTTATATGGAACGAATGCGCCTGCTGCCTGCACGTGCAATTTTCTAGCCAATCATTTTATCCACAGTATAATTACGAAGTACCCCAACTTATATAGCTATCTATACATGAGTGTGTGCATTTTCCAGGAAAGCGTATTTAAAGTTTAATAATGTACAAACATTATAGTGTATGCTATAAGTTGAAAGCATTTATAATCGTAAATGTCGGAACACTAACATTATAGTCAACGATTTCTCTTAAAATAAACATACTAAAAACTTGCGGAAGTTGTCCTACTTCGTACATTTTTAGACGTATAGGATGAAAAGGGTTGATTATAAGACCGCGAGATGAAACCGGAGAAATTTAGAAGATAAAAAATGGGCGAGCAACTGTTTTGCATAAACCTGTACGCGCAAATGGTGCCTATAAAATGTTTAACTCGTTTTAATAGGAGTGTATACGCCATATCCGAGATTCGCCATTATGTAGATTTGTTGTTTAACCTTGGCCCAAAATTGCGTTAGAAAATGCACAACATTTCCGCTTGGATTATTATAATTCTCAAATACGATCGAAAACAAACGACGGGAATCGCTCGTTACGCAGTTCACTGAAAATGGCAAATATCTGGCAATTCACAAGAAGAAGAAGCAGAAAACTGGATTTGAAATTAAAAGCGTGTTGCAAAATTCTCATTGGCAGAAAATCCCAAAACACAAATGGATTATGTGCGGATATTGTTCAGTTTATAGTGCCTGTCATTTTTATACTCACTTGATTAACTATACAGCTCTGATTTGATGAAACTGACATGTCAATATGGGATGAAATCTGGCAATGTATGGGAAAAAGTCTTCGAATGATGAAAGGGGGTCGCCCACTAATAACGTCACATTTAGGGTCACATGCGTGTTGAGTGGCACGTAGTGCTCACTAGTTCACATCGTGCTACGTTGCACTTTCCCCAAGAGTCCAGCTCCGTGGTCATGTTGGCTGATTTTCTCGATGACCCCTTCTTGACTTTGAAAACTTTGTTAGACAAAAAGCTTGTTTACAGTTAGCCAGCGATTATTATTCCACGTTATGCTGACGTCACCATCGCAACATTTTCCTTATTTACCTGTCTTATGCCAGACACATAAATAATTACTATACATGTATTTTGAATGCATTAAGGGTTGGGAACCCTTTACTTTTCCATGAATTACTTTTGAATATACAGGGTGTAAACGTCCTTATTATATATAGCTGAAAACACGGGCCATTTAAAAAAGTTTTCTATTCACGTTGACACCTTGCCGCATGCACATCCTCCCCCGTTGTCTTTTATAATCACCTTCCTTGAACTCTTGATTTGAGACAACAGGATTAAGTTTAGATCCCGGATTTACTTTGAAATAGAGGCTGAATTAGATTTCAACTAAAAGCCAATTAAGCGCTTTTAAATCACGTCTGTTTTTGTTTTCAGACGCATTGTCTCGTAATTAGCCACTACGAGAACGATACACCCGTTAGTTAATGATCATTTCAAATCTCCATATTGTTGGATAGTGTCTTGGAAAAATGATCTGGTCACTAAGGGATCATCCATAAAGGACGTCCTGTATTTTTCCAGGTTTTTAGACCCCTCCCCCCCTCCTCCCACATGTCCCGTCCAATTTTTAAAAAAAGCATGTTGATTACATAAGCAATTTTTAATATGTTCTTTATAAATGTTTACATTGAAAATATTACCATTAGTAAACCACAGACCTATAGAATATTATAGGGAACAGGGAATTTCCCCTAACAAAATACCAAACCACCCAGTGTTAAAGGCCAAAATGAACTCTTCCTGCATACAGCTGATGCAGGCTTTGTAAACTGAAGAAATCAGCAAATTTGCCTATAAATTGACTAGCAAGAAAATAAATTCAATGCAATCAATTTATCATCTAAAACTGATGACAATTTAAACACAAGTTGACATCTGGACGTCCACTTTCCTTGAACACCCCATTTGCCGGACGTCCTTTATGGATGGCCCCTGATAGCTAAGGTAAGCCAACATTCCTGCATAATTACTCTTAGATTCATTCATGACATTTTCCAAAATGGCGGATTTTGATTTACACCATGGGGAATTTTTTAGGTTTAGTTTGGCGGTTTTTTATAAGAAATATAAAAAGTTTTAGGCTTTATGCCATGGCATAATAGATGTACGGTACTCTGTAGAATAAACTAATTTACTAAGCTCGACGAATAATAGACCTCCTTGCAAAATCTCAATTTGACTATATGCTAGTAGGAAATCCTGCACGTTACCGATGACAAAGAATGCTTTGTACACTGTAGATGGCGCTGACATTATGCAATAGTTACGTGTATTTGTTCGTTGGATGATTTTTCCTACATGTAGTTATGCTCACATCTTTGAGCCATTCCTGAATATTCCATTGAATTTGATTCCTACAAATTGAAACATTTACACCTTACCAATAAGCAATCCGGATGTGGACTATTTTTTTTTTCTTATTTTGCCAAACTTGGCGTTCTTGTGACGCAAGATATTTTCCATGACTCGTTATTTATGAGATTGCATTTCATGGGAGGGGAAAGGCCAGTAAGGTGTGTCTTATTTTTTTGCATCTCATTTTTTAGGTATGTTTGTGACCATGCGGGTCGTCGGCCTTCCCCTCAGTCGAAATTTTTCCTGTCTGGGGGAACTACGTAAACCTTAACTTTCTCCCTCACTTCGGCGAAGGAGGGGGGGGGGTTGATCTCTGGATTCGGCTTTTGTTACCACAAGGATAACGGTTGTAAAAATGATTGTGCTGCTTTTTAGGTTTGTAGAACAAGGTCAGTGAGAGAAAATCGTGGTTTTCCAACCTGTTCCATTTTTTTTCAAAAAAACTGACCTGTCAATAGATCGTTTGTTTAACGACCGCCATCTTTTCATGCAGAATGGTTTAATGTTTATTTTTCAAATCAGCATCTGACGTTGAATGCATGTACATCGAAGGTTTATCTGATTTCCTCAAAAAAATAAAAATACGAAAGTTGTTCGCTATGTTGATCACGCCCCGTCCAGCGAACGGACAATGGTCAGCGCAGATTGAGATCTGGACAGGACAATTAATTGGCATATCCCTATCTCGGTCGTAACGCGTTTCTGGAAATAGGCAAAAAAGTGTCCTTGCGTCGTAAGAGGGCCTCAGTAAGGTGCGGGAGAAATATAGGAATTACAAAGGGATTATGCAATTTGTCGATTGCCCAGGGAAAGGTTATCCGCGTGACGTTTTCCGAGGTCTCGGTTGGACACATGGATTTCTGCGAACTTTTCTCAGACAAATAGGTGCGATCTTGAAAGTTGCGCCACTCGCATCACGCTGCAGCTTATTAAACAGGTGCGGTTCATGCTGTATTTAATCACGATTCGCTAGAATTGAGTTCTAAAAATAGTTGTTCTGCTTTACATTATATTTCCGCATTTTAAAAGAGGAAAAATGGTCTTAATCTACACCTTAAAGGCTTTTCCCCCAATCTGATATACATGTAATAAAATATTTCTCTATTGGAAAAGACTCGGGGCCAAAAAGATGAGTGCATGGGAATTGTATTCTTCGTATATAGATAACTTTCACAAGCAGACGACGCGGGCTGGCTCCGCCTAGATCAGACATGTTGGGGTACTTCAAAATTTTACTGTGGCAAACATATGATTGCCTTCGCTATAGATTAATTGCACGTGCAGACGTGTAGGTGCATTCATTCCATATATAATTTTGCATTATTCATTTATTTAGTTATTTATTTAGAAATAAACGACAAAATTCCTACAATTTTTGATTTGTAGCGGCAAAACAGCATCAAAATATCTACTTTCGGATAAAAAATCTATTCGTGGGTAAGTGATAGTATGACGGTGACATCTGATGGGGCATTTTCTTAGGTTTTAGAATGAAAGAGCTGCACGATTCTCAGATTCATGAACCCCACAACATGCCCACAATGTAAATCGAACCACATTAGCCACGCCTACGAGCTGCGTGACGTCACATGCAAGTTATCTATTATTTGTTATTAATTTGTCCGATAATCTGGTGTCTGAATGCTGGATGATGAAATCAGCAGGCGCTGCCTCGCATGAAATGTCTCAGAAATACACGTGATGCTATTCTAGGAATAGTACTGTATGTAATACGAGGCATTTGCGTAGAATATTTCCAATTCTAATTTACTTACAGCACTGCGCCCGTATGGTTCAAGGTGTTACCAGTAATAATAATTTATTTTTCTTGTAAATGCGCGCTAATGTTGCACGATTTTGATTTGCAAAATTGATTTTGTACATATTGGGAGGGCAAGGTTAGTCACAAGATGGCTTCTCTGCAGCCACGTTGATCATACTAATATATACAGTACAGGGTTCTAGATCGAAGCGATAAACCGAACACGTCAAACATCTGTTGGTACCAACAATAGGTTCAAGTTTGAGACATTGTCGAATTCAGGAAATCTGTTTTTGCCTAAACAGCAAATGTCACGCCAACAGCTATCTACTAGCTAGTATATACAAATTTGTACGTGACCAGCTGTACGTGACGTTACCTGTATTTCATTTCCGTTGGTTTATATAAAGTCCCTTAGTTGGTCGATGCGGAGTAGCTTTGTACATCTTCTTTCATTGCTCTGGTCATTTCAATGATTTTCGTTGCACTCACCTGCTTTTGAGACCCATGTCGAACAGCTGCGTTCTTCAGTCGAGATGAGGAAATTAACACGATTCAGACACGATCTCATCTTTTACCGGATTAGCCGAAAATATCCAATCCTACTATACAGTGATACATTTATTCAGGTTATAAAATATGAGTTGTCTTTCTCACTGAACATCAAATTAGTTTTATACAGCACTATTATGGCTCGCGGTCTTCGACTGTCCACAATCTCACTAATTGCGTGATGTCTATATGAGTGCTTTCGTTTCTTTGCATCAGATGGCGCAGTAAGAATGCCAATATGAGCTCCATAGAAAGTCCATGTTCGTCCTAACTAAAGCGCCGTATAAACACAAACTATTGATCAAGTATGGGAATAATTTTTTAAATGGAAAGTTTGCCTGTTAGGTGTTTAATTTTTCTCTTCCAAATTTTAAATTTGTTTCGACGGTTAACGGAAGGTTAAATTCGCGAGATCATGCAATACAATGAAATGACACCTTGTCAAAAGCTGACTATACAGGAGGTTGGTCCGTTTTACGTTGACTGCGCAGAAATTGCCTTAAAAAAACCAGGCAAAAAGGCAGGTTTTAGCGCCCTATTTAAGATGATAAATGAATGCCTCGTCCACTTTGGTCGAGTGACCATTATTCAACGATGGGCTTTACCTTATGTCATAAGAGGCATCCCCGTTGCAGCGAATGCGGTAATAACAATTTCGACGAGAATTTCACTCTTCGCATTTCTGACCCTATTGTTCCAAAATTAGGCTAAATTGTGGGTGCTTGGAATTGGGCTAAGTTTTTTTTTAACATTCCCTTTCTATTGTGATAATTCATTTCTTCCTGTATTGTATTATATTTATTATATATTCGCCCTTCTTTTTTGCGCAACTTTCACCGGGCGTTTGTTGTTCCCAGTGACCGACTGCCTCTTTTTTTTTGGCTGACCAGTGAGGTACACGTATACCCCCTCTGGATTCGCTTTCTGTCCGAGCCGCTCCTTTTGTTTTCACGTCAGTGTTACATTCGCCGAAATCGGTTAACCGGAGCGTCGTAATTGTAAAATGGCAAGGTCTTCGCTGTCGCTCCATCAGTTTAATGCGTGTTATTATTATGTTATTGTTTCCACTCGAAATGAAATTTCCAATTGCATTCGGGGACGGAAATCGTGATCTAGTTAGTTTTTTAATTGATGAAATGAATGCTCTGATTACGAACTAACGTGGTCAATGCTAAGCTTAAAACAATGAGCGGGATTAATCCTTACGAATAATAAACTGATAATGCGCGTTTATTCGCGCGCACATTTTAATTACTAATTCAATTAACCATTCCATTTTAGTGCGCGAAACGAGCGCGCTCGTTATGCGTTACAAACTGTCACTGTTAAAAATTTCGAAACGACGTCGTTGGAAAAGATGAAACTGAGAAATGGGTCAAGATCCAAATCTTCATTTTGCTAAAAAAAATTATGGCCCGTTGCACCATCTTCGGTTTAATCGCTTTAATTCGGTTGTTTTCCGATATGACCAACGAAACATTGCTGCGAAACAATGTTTCCGCAACAGTTTCTTCCCAAGGTTTCACACAAAATTTTATGAAACAGATCTTTCGAAATTTTTTGTTGCAAACACTGTTTCGTGCCATGTTTCCGTGACCCATCCAGTGTCGGTCCAGATCAAAGAAAAATTGTTTCCTATGAAACATTCTGGTCGCGGCGCTTCTACTAAGGGAGCCAAATGGTTGCTGTCGTCTGCATATTTTCTTCCTCACGTGCACGGTGTCCTTCATTTTGTTGCGAGTGATAATGTTTCGTTGGTGCGGACAAGAAATTGTAACATAAACATTTGTTTCGCAATGTTTCGTTGATCTGTGCTATAGGTATTAGTGTCTGCATTGTTGTTAATTATTTTCTTTGATGAAACTTTAAACTTGCCAACATTTCATCTCAACGAGGTGATTTTACTGTCTCCATTGATCTCGTGTATAATTAATATCCACGTATATCAATTTTGACGTTTCAAATTACATAATTTGTCGAGATAATTACGTAAATGACTACTAAATTATTTTATATAAAAACATGATTAATCGACACTCAAGTGTGCGGTGCATCGATGTTGTTTCGAGTTACAAAAATTGCGCCGCATGTTTTTTGATCGTCCATAAATGGCGTCTGCACTGCTAGTCGTATATCGTGCCAAAGGGAAATGCATTTTGTTTAAATTGATTTTAATTAAATAAATTTTACGTAACTTAATCGATGGACGCCCTTTATCCGAAGTTATAATCTGTGTGGTTCCTGGAATTTTTTAATTAAGCCGAGGCAGAACTTGGGTAGTTTCCAGATAAGATGAAAATTGTAGAACCGAACCTATAGCGAGATTAGGACGTTTTATATCTTCACTTTGAAGAGTAAACATTTTTTTTCTAGAAACAAAAACAAAAGAATGAACGGCCCAGTTGTTACCTCGAAGGTCTGGCCATGTGTCGGAGTAAATTATTTTTAATTAACTTTGAAATCGAGATGTTATACGTTCGTCATTGAGAGCGCTATAACAATTAAAATGTAATTCGAGACGATTATTTCAATTGTGTATGGCCCTCAGATAAATGACCAACATACGTTTATTTAACACTCTGTGATTATGTCGAAGGGTGGTTATGTTTTGCATCCATTCGCGACCGTTTATATAATTCAAACGGCCAAATTAGGTAACCCTGATCCACTTTTTAGGATATTATTCACGAGAAAGCTCGTTGGGGGATTTCGAAGCGAATGTAAAGAAATGAATACCACAATTATTTTGTATAAGCTTTATATATAAAAAAAAACTTTTATTGAATTGATCCCATAGGCCTGGTTTAATACGTATATGCTCGAACTACATCTTGATTTATGCATTTACAGTGTTTCTACGTGAACATATCTATCTTAAGGCCAAATGAGAAATCATCACAATTGCGAGGATCCCTGCTGAATAAGAGATCTTTAAATGTCATAATACATTCACAAATAATAAAAAAATTGAACCAAAATTAAAAAATAACAAAAATACAAAAACACGAGTAAGCTTACAGAAAATGTCATAGTAACGATGGTAAAAAACACGCTGTGATTCGACGGTGGCCATTTTTATCAAAAGTCAGCTCCGTTTTGAGAACAAAAAATATACTCACGAATAATTATTCATGATTTCACCGGCATGATCGAAATTTGGCTATAAGATATGCTCGTTATTACTAACATGAAAATGAATTGTTTGCAACGAGCGACCCAATGTTAAATGAACGTGCATGCGTATTTGCTCACCGATCAGAAGAGTATTCAAATTCTAAACTAACATTCACTGTAAGGGATATGAGTTTATTGATAAAAAATGGTCACAGTTAATCGGTAAAATGTGATGGACGTTTATGCAAATTGGAAAATACGAAGATTTGAATTTTTCACGAGGAAATCACACGCATTTTTAGGCGATTCAATTCAAACTTGAATTTTAAAAATAGGCCGTCGTATTTGTGCATACGATAGCATACCTTAGTATTATGATTGTTATTGTATCGGAGGTGCAATGCAGCGCTAGCTGGGAAATGTCAATTAAAATTTCAAGCAAATGGTCAATGCGTACATAAAAACAAGCTCATTTAACCCCATCAAAACTGGCAATTAACAATTTGCGAAGTAATACTTGAATATGGCTTTCCGTTTGTTTCTAATTTTGGAAAAGCTGCTTTTTTGTACATGGTGATTCATAAGTTAGTCATGTCTGTGAGCAATATTTAATTGTCAGGTTAAAATGAGAATGTATCACATTTGTCCCGTGAGAGTCAACCGTTAATTGAGTACATGTACGAAAATGTCGACAGAAAACAAAGGTCCCTTCCATGCTTTATTCTGAATTTAGATTTAAAACACTGAAGGATCTTTCGATAACTAGAATTCTCCAGCAATACCGTTATTGACTGTATTTTGCGAAATTAGGGGACTCTGGTCTTTCGGTCTTCTGACAAGAAATATTAAAAAATGGAAAGCTGCATTCGTACGCTCGTTATGCTTTTTTAAAGATAATTGCTAATCTATAATGTATATCCATTCGCATTTTTATATAAATCGTTCTACAGAAGACAACTGATATAAATTTACTCACTATTATACAATATCCCAACGATCGGAATTGAGCATGATTAGGTGGACTAGAATAATTATTTTATCTTATAGTTGGGTTAAAGATCCGCAATAAGCAGAAACGATACAAAGTTTCTTGCTGTTATGGGTGTTTAATAATTTGACCATCAAAAAGGTTTGGCCTGATAAGTCTTAACGGATTTTGCATTACACTAACAACATTTGTACCGTTTCTGTTTGCAGTTTTGAACGTATTTCGGAGTTTTTCGACCATGTACAGCCTGCGTACGAAAACCTAAGGGAAAATTGCACAAAGTTTCGTTTCGGTATTTTCATTCTACATCTTTGATCCTACATCGATCTGCATTTTCGAAAAAAAAGGTAAGCAGTAATCAATATAAAATAAGCAATCGCAACTAAAGCCCAACGCGGAAAAAGGCAAGGTCTTAATCGTTGTACCAAATTTTATGACATTTTCAACTTCAAACAATGTACAATTCATTTAATAAAAACACGCACAATCCCCAGCATATAGAAAAAAAAAGATCCAAATATAAGAAACGTAAAAAATCTACAATACACATAAGTATATATATCGAATAAAAATCGCTGCAGATATTATTTATAACTCTAATAGAAATTTATACAATGTATACATCGATCATGTATGGCGAAGCTTGTTTTTGGCAAATACATGCATTTTTAAAAGTTTGCTCTTTCAAAAGTTGAATGGAAGTTCCAGCAGACATTCATTGCACAAAGATAACTATAACGCCAAATGTACGGAGATTTATTTGGACGATGTAGTATAGAAGAAAAAGAAATTCATCGGGCACATAGCTAGCTTGTAGGATCTTAACTTTTCAATATGGCAGTTCGAGCACCCAGCAGCAGTTTTAAGTAAACTTACGCAATACGAAGGGCTTTGCCAAGCGCTGCTTGGCAGGAGATAATATATAGGATTGCCAGTCAATAGCAACGCGCCTCCTATAGGCAGTTCCAGAAGATGTCACGCATTTCTCGTGACAATTCTATGAGAGATTCCTGCTCGTGTCACGAATAATACAATGCGAGAGCGAAATAGTCGTGAAATATACATTTTGTTGCAATGTTTTTTAATTAACCCAAAGTTCTCAGTTTTCAAAATGGCACATTCTAAGGGATAATTAATGCAAAACACGTCTAAGTTCTGAGAAAACGGTTGTTGCCCTGCCTTCGACTGACATAAACAAGTTTAGCTACAGCATTGGAACGAATCGCAATCGGCATTTTGCATGCTGGTAGCGGGCTTAAAATGCGTTTCATGCAATGGTTCAGTGCTCCAGTGATAACGAGATGGGAATTAACTGCTAATCAATTTACTGGTGACTGATCCTTCGTCTTGGCATAGCTCCATGTCATTTTCACTGCAGCTTCTGTTATTTGCAACCCCTGCATTTTGATGCATCGAGCCACGCAAATTTGTCTACCCGCGATACAAAGAAATGAATGTTTAGCGCACAAAAAATGTCCTTAATAGAAGAGGATTTCCCTCTAAACTATACTGTCCATGCTACCGTGACAAAGCAGAATGGGCATCAATGGGTCCTACGAGTTAAAACTGAACTTTTAATTTATTGGATTGTCGGAGCGAAGTGCTCAAATGTATGAGTAAAGTTGCACGTTATCGTTATTGTCTATTTCAATTTTTGTCTCTCGAATAAACTGGTTCAAAAATGAGAAGTTTGCACGTTACGTCTTAAAACCTTAAGACGTCACGAACTTTTTCGTAGTACGATTTGGAGAAACGACATGTTCCTCAACTTTTACTTTTGTAAGATTTTCCTCAGTTTCGTTCGTGTGGCCCAATCTGCATTGCGCTATAACAAAACGATTTCTGCACGGGGAGGACAAAGCCTACATGCCAGCTATGAGCGTTTCGAAAAACGTCCTGGATTCTAGACATGGGAAAGAAGTACTCTTCAAGCACAACTAGATTCCGATTCCCTTCCCCAATCCGTGGTCCGGTAGGTGGTGCCGTCCTTCTTGTTGCAGATCAGCATGTCCTTGAGACTGGCCACCTCGACCGCCAAACGGTGCATTTCCATCTTGAGCTGCGTGTTCTCCGTCTCCAGGTGGTCGGAAGTGGTGCGCAGTTCTTGCAGGGCTTCGCCGTTAGGGGGATCCCCGTAGATGGTAGTTTTCCGTTTGCGCTTCCGGGAGGCGTCGTTCTCCGTCACCGGTCGGTTTTCCCGTTCGTCGCCGCTCGTGCATTCCTCCAGGTACTCAGCGCCGCCGTTCTGGTGGTGGTGATTGACCGCAACATCCGAATGACCGTTGCTGGCCGCGGGCGGGCTGACCGTCCCGAGACTAGGGGGCGACAGAGCCGGAGCCGAGCATTCGCTCAAGCGCGGCTTGTGTCTTAGTTTGTGGGGCAGGTGCATCTGCGCGTCGACCAGGGCGCCGCCGTTGGTCGTTCCGTTGAGGCCGTAGCCTTCGACGTCCACGGCCTCCGAGGGCGAGGCCGGCGAGCGCGGGCAGCGCCCCCCGGTGGCTTCGTCGCAGCTGCTTCCGCTACTGCTGCAGCAGTCGTCGCCGGAAGCCGAGTTGCCGTTTCTGGAGTCCCGGGAGCCCACAGAGAGGCGCACCGCGTGCTGCTGCTCTGTCGGAAGCGCGTAGCCATTCCGGAAGTGGGTCTGGTGCGCCACCATGGGGGCCCCGAGAGCCCGGTGCTGGTACTCGGCCGTCGTGATGAGCGACAGGGGCACCGCGTGGTGGTAGCCGTTGGAGGATAGCGGCGAGAGGCGGCCGCCGTAGGGCGCTGGCGCGCTCCGCGGCGCGTAGCCGTTCTCTTGGTGGTGGCTGGCCGTGCCATTGAGCGCGCTGAGCAGCGCCCCCTGGTGTTCGTGGTGCCCATTCTGGATGGCGGCCGAAGGATGATGATGATGGTGCTGTAGGTTGGGAACAGGATTACTGGGATTAGCAGAGCGTACACTGGGAAGGTAAACGTGATTCTCATCTTTGAGAGCCCAATAATCATTATAAGAAGCCGGAGGGACGTCACTTACCGCAGCTCCTCCGTGACTGGTGAGAAGCATTCGGGCGCCGCGGCCGTCATTGTTAGTACCACCACCACCCGCCCCCAGATAGCTCTTACCGCTGCTGGACAAGCCTAGCGCCCCCGAGCGGATGTTCGACTGTTGCTGTTGCTGCAAGGTGGACGCATGCACCACCAAGGAGCGCAGGGCGGCGGCCGACTGACCGGACGATGTCAACATCGCCACAGCCTGAGATCCGTGGACGCCCCCGGCGCTCATCAGGGGGGTGAGCAATTTCGCCCTCTTGGTTAGGTTTAAAGCGATTTGGTGTTCGGCGGGCTGCAGCGCCACCTGCTCGGCGGCCACCAAGTTCTCGCCGATGATGCCGAACTTCTCCCGGATGGCCGTCAGCTGGGCGCGCAGGAAGGTGTTCTCCTTGGTCAGCTCGACGACCCTCGTCTCCAGCACCATGTCGTTGAGACGGCGCTTTTCCCGAGAACGCTTGGCGGCCTCGTTGTTGCGACGCCGTCGGTCCCAGTAGCTCTCGTCCTTCTTGTTGTCCGGGATGAATTCCCGCTGCTTCCTGGCGTTGAACACCTCTTTGCGCTGCAGGTGCGTCGTCAGGTCGATGCTGTTGGGCAGCGACTGCATGCACTCGTCGTTGTCCATGTCCACGCTGGAACCCATGGCGCCGGCGCGCTCGTGCTGCCAGCTGAAGCTGCCAGCCGGCGTCGTCGCCCTGGACATGGAGATCTCCGAGTTCGAGTCCTCCTCCATGCTGATCATGGGACGCAGGCCGTTTCTGGGCTCGCCGCCCGTCGGCGCCACCAGGCGCTCGCTGACGTGGCCGGCGCCGCCCTCCGAGCGCCCGTTGGACGGAGGATCCGATACCACGATACTGGCGCTGCTGTCGTTGCTGTCTTGGCCACCATTGGCGTAGTCCCCGTTGGGTGGTGGCGACGCTGCCGAGGAACCGTCGTCGCCGCAGCACTCCTGCAAGCGAGACAGTTTTCTAGCGGATTCCCCTTCCGTGATCATGGCGTCATTCAAACTCCTGCGAAAGAAAACGGGAAGCGTTAGCAATGCCTTTGGAAAAGCCAATGAGGTCGTGGCCAACATGCAACGGCCTTTTCACAACTGCGGAATTCTTGTATTTACGAGATAAAAAAAATCATGCGCTATACAGTATAGAAGCTATTGAAGGTGCGAAGAAAAATAAACGAAAATATAATTTGTCGCTATTGTTGCGTGATGTCCGTGATGCTGCATGCAACTTATCCGAAACCACCAAAATCCAGTTTTGTAAATGAATTAGGAGTCTTACACACTTGTACTTTTTTGGTTTTGTGTTTTTTTTTCTACATGTTTATAAGTACAGTGTACATGTTCATTATTTTAATTTAATTCAGGCATTCTTTGTATAGTGACCACCTGTGTACAGTGTCCAACAAAGCATTTTTTTTGGTGGTCACTCTTATCTGGTTTTACTGTATACGTGGAAAATGGAACGCTGTTTCATTTAGCGTTCGACTTCGAAATACTTTATTTCCATCTTTCCAAGGGTTTCTTTCTTACAAATAAGATTAAAAATGTAATTTTTATAAGTCGAGAATGTACAGTATAGTTTTATGTTTACGTATGTTTTATGAGGATGGAATTCTTGCCACAAGTGTGTTATATGACAACAGGAGCACTTATTTTTATAATTTTGAACTTTGCCGGGCAAAGACTGCATGCCCGCCCTCGATGGCAAATTTCAATGATTAACAGCTCTATTTTTAAACATTATTCGCCAGTCATTGTCTTCTGAGAACTACTGTCTTCGGGAGTGTCGAACTATCTGCGGAGCCGCCAAAGGCGTTTCCCATTGCGAATTGGCGTGAGATATTGAGCCACTGTATATAGCCTAATTTTCGAAAGCGTGTATAATTTCACCTTCCTCATTCCAGAGTTTCTTCACGACTTTCGATGGCGCTCGTTATCTTTTTTAATGAACGACCTAGCGAATCGATGACTAAATCTCGCGAATCGTGCACCTTTCGGGGGTACGCTTACGCTATAACGTTTAGCAGTCATGTCATTTTTTTGATTGGGTATTATAGTTAAGCCCGTCCATTTTTCACTCTGTTTTTACGAACGGCATTACAGTCGTGAATTGCCCGCAACAACACAACCTTGGCACAGTTACAAAAATTGGGGTCAGTTGTGGGGGAAATTGTTGCTCCTTGGTTGATCACCGTTTCCAATGTCTTGCATCGTGTCTGCCTCGTTCCGTATTCCCTCCCAATTTGCCCCTTTCTTTCCACTCGCTTTCTCACACCTTCGATCGACAGCCCGGTGCCTTAATTGGCGTATAGGTGCCGCTCTACCCCCACTTTCAATCTGATCGATTTTACTGATAGGACGACCGGCACCAGCACCCGTCAAACTATAAAAGGACATCTATTTTAACTCCTTTTTCGAACGTCACTTGTCCCAGGCGCTATCGTCCAAATTCATGGACGTCCCTCGCCACAAGCAGTTGATACAATCTCGTTTCTTAAAATTGTGTCATTGATCTATCCCATCAAAAATGACACTGAAAATCTGTGAAACTTTCTTCCAAACGCAATCGCCGCAGCTCATGTTTCATGTATTACTATTTGTTGATCGTATTATTCTGTGTCAAGGATAAGTCATTAAACGACACATTGGAAATGGTCCCTCGTGATTAAATTTCTAGGTCATTGAAATGTTATCTATACTTTTCGATGAGAGTACAGCATTTGCGGAGTATACATATAAGTTATTGGGAGGTCAAATGGAGAGCGTACCTTGATAATGGATGCTTTTAACTTTTTTTAGAGTATACGTACCAGACTTAATGCTGCAGATTTAAATTATAACATTGGTTAAACTAGGTTGATTTCGATATGATAGTACAACATTTTCGGATAATATACATGTAAGTTATTGGGAGGTCATCCTGATGGTGTAGGGATTAATGGCATATATGCAAGTAACTTGACCTACCATTCCAGCTTTTACAGTACACGAATAATTTACCTCTCCTCGCTGCATGGTTTATGAAGTTAGAATTTCAATGACATGAAAATGAAATCTCAAGTAACTTTCAACCGGGCCATTTAATAACCCATCCTTGACATACTGTATATACAGTCATCGTGCGCGCTTTCCATTAAACGGTTTATTAAACATGTGCGGAGAACACCTCGCGCAACGTGTTTCTACGTGTTGTTTTGGAGCGCCATCCAGTGCATTTTCTAGCAGGCGCGAGTGACGTCACGAGTTAATGCTCCGCGGCTTCCTTCCCACGAATTTCATGCATTTACGCACTGGTTAAATCTGAATTGTTAATGTAAGTTTACCAGGAAGCGCTCTCGAGAATGTACTTAATATGTAACGAGGGTCGACTTTTCAGCTCGAGGTGAGCAGGAAGAGCGTGGCGCCGCCGCCAATCGAACGATTAAACATGGCGTTAACGATCCAAATTAAAACAGGATTCAAATCTGATTAAACGAACGATTTGGTTGGCCGACTTCGGAAATGGCCTAGACTTTGCACGTGGGATATACGCGATGCACGGAACTGAGATTTCCAAAAAATTACAACATCGAAATGAACACATGTACGCCCGGAGAGAATTTATCGACAGATTTCCCCGTTCCAGTAGATTAGGACATTAGTTTGTTAATTGTAAATCGAAGGCAATGTTCAAATGGAAATGATGCGAATAAATGAAGTAACGGCAAATGCATTACGACACGTTTTAGGGACACTCGTCCTCATTTTATCCAAAATCAGATCATCGTATCCAATTTTAAGACCCATCCATTTTTAAATCGAGCTCAAGTTTTACGTTCAGTTCTATGAATATGTTCAAGTTTTTGACAATGGTTATAACTTACGATATACAATTTGCAGAACATTGGGTAAAATTAGCGTTGAACTGAACTGAACTGAAATTGTAGCCTATCCTTTGAAACGGACTCCCCTAGAGGGGGCGCTATACCGTGCAGATCAATGTCTGCACCAGCCACTTGCTGATCTATAACGAGCAGCCTACTAATTCACTACGATGTTACCTTGCCCCACGGTATCATCACTTCCAATTTCTTGTTTCAGGGCACACCATCTACCCAATAATCTCTTTGCCGCCCGAATGGAGCGGCCGATGCTGCCGATGTCTATTTCTTCCCGCTAGGTGGCGCAGGATGTGCGCGCGTTTTTTCTAAGCTTTTCACGTCGGTGTAAGTACGCGATTTATTGGCACGGAGAAAATGCATTTAGCTCAAGTTCACTCTCATAGAAATGCCCCGTATGGCCGCGGTGCGAAATGTAGGTTAGCGCGATAAACATAGGCGGCAGTGAGTCAGTCATACCTGCAACACGTGACCACGCGCGGACTGACCTCTTATTGATTTCCAACTTTCCCACCGAAGGATGTTTGGACGACGACGACAATGCATTTCTCATGCGCTGTAGGCCTACGGAAGGTCGATTAGAGTGCAGGGTCAGATGTCACCCGGACATACAGAAATGACTTTTTATTTTGAAATGAACGTGAAAGCATTTGATACACGAGCGGATGCAATTTGCACCATTAAAATTGCGAAAGCAATGAGCGTACCTGAGCTGCTCCGAATTGAGTGCGTCGCAGGTACCACCCCCAATCCAGAAAAATTTCAACCCAAAGTTGAAGTCACCGCGTGACAAAAACGTCAAGTCAAATCATTTTAAGATCAACGTTGTCGTTGCGGATATATAACACTGTCTGGACTGTTGGTCTTCGAGGACATCCAGATCCTCGACAGAGACCCTATATAGTATATACTATACGTTTTGTAAACAGAGCTAGGGAGCAACTCCGATCAAGTTCTGCCCTCGTGACGAGGTACAGCTTGATTTGATTTTTGCCAACTCAGTATCTTGGGTGGATTACTCCACGCGGAATAGCAAGTTCGCATCATGGGCCGGGCCATCTTTATGAAACCATTATATATATTCAAATGGTTGTTTTATTTTTGAGCAACTTCCCACTCGGCCAGTCCGTTATTTTGCTAGTCTCCCAGAGTGGTCAGTCCGCGAGCCTATGGTTTGGGAGCTCGCGCTTTACAAACCTGTTTGCGAGCGAAGTCGTGTTATATAAACGAGCGATCGTTTTAATTGGAATGATCTGCACGTCGCCATTAGTCGTTGACGCAACGCCGAGTGGTCATAAAAAGCGAATGCTATTAAAAACCCTTAAAAGTCGTCCAAACAGGAAGTGTGGGACGATTTATGGCGCATAGCTGACTCGGTTATGTCACGCTCGCGATGGATTTCTTTTGAAGTGCGCTGCACGAATTCCAAGTTGGCGAGGGCAGTTTTATATCTCCGATCGTCGATCGTATTTTCATGCTGCTTTCGTAACGGGGATTATACTCTCCATCACGTACTCACATTTTGAGTAATTATAATCAGCATCACCTGATTCTCGTTTGGCCAATTTTGAGATATTAATCGATGACCTTCCCGGTTGTACGTGCGACATGAGGAAAATGTAGAGCTGCCTATGAAAACTATTTTCTATTGTATTTATATTTATAATTTATTATGTTTGTAACAAATTATAAAAGCTGGATGTAAGAAGTTATTTCCTAGCTGAAGATCAGTTACGGATGAAGCATTTCGCTATTTCATTGCCGGTCCCAAGCCAGGGTATATGGGAAGGGTTGGGCAGATGAGGCTGCTTTTTATAAAACCGACAACACGATTTTTATCTGCTGCCGAAGCCTCATTGGCTTTGGTCTATAACACCAACGGGCATTGCGCCCATGGTTGTTGATGATGATGATCAATAAGGGTGTTTGACAACAGCTAGATGGCACCATGAAAACATGTTAAATTTGCGTGAGAGAAACGCACCAATGTGCTGAAGGCTTTCTACGAGAGCATCTTTAAAAGAGGACCAGGTGATCATCTATATATATAAAGAAGAGCTGTATGTTCCGAGCGTTGTTTGTGGATGGTCTGATTGATGCATGCCTGGTTCCGGGGCCGCGGTTATACGGAGCCCCGTAG
>JAQGAO010002513.1:0-19469 GCA_034697705.1 Ommatoiulus sabulosus
AAAACATAGAAAACTTTGAAAGTTTGTACTCGAAAAACGTGGAGGATTTTGCAAATTTGTCCCCGAAAACTGTTGAAAGTTTTACAAACTTATCCTCGAATTAAGTTAAAAATTTGGAAATACGTCCTCGGAAAAAGTTGAAAATGTTCCAAAATTGTAAAAAAATTTCAAGCTCTGAGCTAATAACGTAGAAGCATTCATTTTGATTGGGACAAAATTAATACGTTGAATTTCCCTGACTTTTCCAGATATTATCAAGTTCCATAACTTTTCCAGGTTTGAATTTTGCTAAAATTTCCCAAGCTATAATTTTAAACATAATCAAAACTTCAAATTCCCCATATACCTGTATGCATTACCATCAAAATAAATATTAAATAACCTTGATTTTTCCCTCAAACATACATTATGCAAGTTTCCAAGTAAGGCATTTTTAGATAATTTTTTTTACAAATAAGCGACTTGCCGAAAAATTTTCATTTCGAAAACTAAATAACTCTAAATAAAAAAATATTAAATCTTCGTCAAAACGACATCATAAATCATATCAAAAAATGTCGTTATGATTAAATCATAACGACATACGTCGTTTATGTCACACTCACATTAAAATTGTGCATCAATAAAAACAGATAGAATGTCAACAATTGGTTGAGTAAAATTATGTCACGTACTTACGAAATATGAAACGTTTCTGTTTTTGTCTTCAATCTAAGAAAAATACAAAAACTCGCCATTGTACTCGAATTTCAAGGGAAATTGCAAGTCCTACATATTGATTTCAATAACTTTCAAATTCATCCAAAAGGCACTAATCCAACAGCCATCTTGCAACGAAGAGAAAAAAATGATCAGCGGGAGTACTTAAAAGTTTTTAAAACGACACATCGTAAATCATCTGAAGTCATTCTGGAACGTGCGTATAATTTAAAAATGCATTTATTACCATGATCAGCTCACAACTTCAATTCATGTCCACATAGTTTCATTCACAATTATAAAAACCGGGTGATTTTAGGAGAAATCCACGCAAAAGGTATAGACTGAAAATGTCAAAAATAATTTTCAAACAGTTTAAAAAAGGCATTCCAAGAGATTAAAAAGACAAAGATTCTCGGCGAGCCAAGAAAATAATAAAGTCCGATGCAACAGACGCAAAGAAATAAAAGTTTGGGGTCACTAGGGATGAACTTGGTTAATTCAAAAATAGTATCTAGTCGAAACCTTTAAAATCGAGCTCAATAATGCGGTCATGGATGAGTATTAATGGGAGATGGTTTTTATTTACAAGTTTTCTCAACTAACGGCTTCGTAATCTCCAAGATAGAGGTTTGTTGAGGAGGATGTCATAAGTGACGCAAAACGCTTGGCAGCTGCCTAGGCCACTGAAGACGGCCAAGATGTTTCCCAAATCATGCCATACAGTATGTTCAAAATTAACTTCCAAACTCAGCATCTTTTAGAGTGGTTACTGGAAGAGACTCTTGACAACTGCAATGCAGGGCTACTTATAGGAGCACAATGATTCTGCTGAAGAGCCTTCAAACAAGTGGTAAAATTATCCAGAATGTTTTCGAAGGCACACCTGGAGAGATCTTGTTCGGAAGTTAGGGAATTAGCACACATTTAGAAAAGAAAGGTATTATTATATTTCTTTTCAAAATCAAAATGAATTTCACCTCGCTTAATTCTCAGCTTTACATTCGAGAGATCCGGGTTCGAAACCCAGCTTAGGTTTTTGTGGTTTTCCAAAGTTGCTTCCAATGAAATAATGGCACCGAGAAAGTTAACCAATTCAATTCATTACCCTATTATTATATTTGTTCCGTTTCAGTCGTGTCGGACTATAGGAACTATCCCAGCATTCGCCTGGGAGGGATTATTGGAAACCTTGAAAAACCACAATCAGGATAGTCGTCCCGGGAATCGAACCCACGTCTACAGAATGCAAGATGATAATTCTACCACTCAGCCATCTTGTTCAGTAATGCCAAAAAGTGAAACCCTTAGCTTTGCATTTCAGAGACCTCTTGGGTTCGAAACTTGGATTTTCATCGTTTTAACTTTACCAAAGTTAGTTACAGGTTAAAATCGGGACAAAACCTCCAAAAATCGGATACGACCATGTTCATTCCCTTCTCTCATGTACTCTTCTAGTCTCTTATTATCCCCTAGCTTTCCTTAGTACCTGCATGTGAACTAGCCGCATGTTGCATAGGGTAGGAGAACAACCGGTCGATGCAGCTGTACGCTGATGCCAAAACACATTATTGTCGTGAGGACCATTAAATAGTTCTCGCCAACCAACCAACCTAACAACATAGGGTCTACTTGTACGTGCAAACTTGCAAAAGTCCAACAAAAACGAGTCATTGTTGCCTAGCATAAAGTCAATTTAGTCGTACTTGATAATGCAATGATTTTGGAAGTTTTACCTTCAAATCGCAAATTAGAGAATTTTTTAACATCTTCACTTGATCATAATTTGATTAATAAATAAATAAAAACATGTTTCAACATATAATTTGATTCATTGAGAAAACAAACACGTTTCAACATATAATTTCATTGAAGAAAAAAAAAACATGTTTCAACAATGATGGTACTGAATATACCTCAAGGACAATTATTGCATGGATGTCAAAATAGTAAAATGTAAGCAAAGCAGATATACTTGGATCCAAACATAAAAAATGATGTTGTTGTGGCACCAACTTTATTAAAAAAATTGCATTAACTGATAATAACCAAAAAATTGATAATACTGGCTAGGAATTTTTAATTCGCCCTGAGATAAACTGTCGAAAAATGGTGTTATTCACGTTTAATTATTCTTATTTTAGATATCGCATGGGGATTAGTCTCGTATCCGATGACAAGTGAAAGAAGAAACGCCTCAAAACGCATAAAATGAAGGATAATTGCTCTGTTTGTCATTTCATGATTACAAAAGTCAATCTGTAAGTCATTGGACCCAAGGTGATAACCAGCACCTTGTCCAAGACAAAATGTGCATGTTCTAAACCCATAAAGCTACATACACACTGGAGGAAACATAAGAGCAACTTAGCTACTGTATCTGTTTATGTTGCGGAATGTTCCTGAATGTTGCTGAAAGTTACTTATTGTTTATGGCAACAGAAACAAAAGTTCCCCCAAGTTTCCTGCTTCCATAAAATGCGGTAACGACAAAGGAGGTTCACGAGTAAACATTTCTGTTTCCTGAAGTGTTGCCGATTCAGGGTGGATAGCTCGTTCTACTCAGTTGCTCGTTTACCGTCTAGAAACGAGCAAACTCGAGTACACTGTTCCTATCATTGGCTTTTTCAGTGTGGGAACAGAGGCAACTTTAGTAAAATCTTCCTAAAATCAGTTGCTTCGGTGTGGACACTATGTTCCAGAAGGTTTACTTAGCAAAAAAAGTTCCTCTATGTTTCTTTCAGTGTGGATGTAGCTTTAGAGTAATGTGTCCAGCACATGGAATGAAAATAACTGATAGAATAGGTTGTAAATGATGTCGTAAGACAGAAGGAGAGCATTTTCGTTGATCTTTGCAAACCAAATAAAAGGGGAAAGCTAGATAATTTAGCTTAGCAGTGATCCTTAGACTAGACACAACTAAATCCGGGAAACTATTTGAGATGAACTTGCAATATAAGCGAGGCGACTGTTACGTACACACTGTGTGACAAAAACCCTGTAACTTATGGTGATGAACGATTGCAGAGCAACTGGCACAATCACTTCTCGAAATATATCTGACAAACTCAAACTGACAATTCGAAGAGTTTTAAAAGATTTACCGGTAAAAATAGGTGACTCTTATATGGATTTTTACATTCTATCCCAGTGGTCTCCAAAGTTTTTTTGTCATACATCTTTACTTCCTAAAAAAACTTAGCATACATTTAGGCTACTGAATAAATAAATACCACCCTTGAAGCAGGGCAAGACAAAATTGATGTGTAACGTACCGGGCGTGCAAACCCTGCACAAGAAATTACCATGATTATATTAACTTTACCAATAAACTATGGTTACTTCAACGTGCAAGAAATTAAAAACATTGCATGTGCGATGTTTTAAAATAAAAGAGTTTACTTAAAATTCATATTTTCAGTTATCTTTTAAAAAATTTAATAAATAAACACAACTGATTGCGGATGATTCCACAAACCCACCAGGGGTCATTGCATCCAACTTTGGAGACCACTGCTCAATTGTAAGGTATCATATCTTCTTAAATTAGGAAACCCCTTTTAAACTTTTGCCCCTCTAGGGAAAGTCATTCAATTCATTTGCCCAAGTCACACTATCTTAATTTTGTAAACTGTCCGAAAGTTGTCTGTGTATATATTATCCGGACAAAAACGTGCAAAACAATTTGTTCGTGTCATCATGGCCCTCGATGAAAAGTTGGTGCACCTAGCTTGAACAAGTTAATAGACCTGTGCATAAATAAACAAGCTCAACGAACCAATAGCCTGCCCTCGCGACTTGGCTGCCATTTTGCCGAACAGATTCTTCTCTCGTTGCTTCCAGTCTACATTAAAAAGCAAACACACCGGTTTTTATCTTATTAGGCACGTGACACAAAGCCTCAGCGGTCCAATGCAGTCATCATGACAAAAGGCGCCGCACTTCTTGCACGCTATCATGGCCTTTAGGCTGCACACGCAGGTGCAGGGTGCCCCGAGGACGGCGCTGTTCACCTGTACAGGAGGTTGGCCAATGACTGGAAGATCCGACGTGGGCAAGGAAAGGGATGGCGGCACAGAGGGAGACGAGTTAATCTGTGGGATGCCCACGGTCATGAGAGGTAGTTGGGTCATCCCTTGCAGGACAGTTGTATTCCCAGTGTGCGGAAGGAAAAAGTTGCCAGGCAGGTAGGTCCCATTAGTGGGTACCAAGACAGTCGCGGGCTTGTTGCCCGTTGTCGCACCCAGCAGAACCCGCAACCCACCAGAGTGCATGATCAGGTTGTTCCCTGTGTTCACCGTCCTGGTTGCATCATCAGGGGGCTTGAACTTCACAGAGTACACTTCTGCTGGTCCATTTTCCAATGGGGCACCAGTGGTGTCACCCACTCTGTTTTCAGCACTGGGGTCATACTCGGTCTTCACCTTAGCAGCCATCGATGGCAGATCACACGTTAGGCTAGACGATCGCACCAGACCATTCCGGGCATGGAATGCGGGGAGGGTCTGCGGAGGAGCGCTGGAAGCGCGCGGTGGCAACTTGGGCAGCACAGCTGCCAGGCTGTTCTGAGTTGGCACCAGAAGAAGTTGATGCTGCCTGGAGTTCTGCAAGGATAAGAGGTACTGAGATACTTGCTGTTGCTGGCGGAAGACTGACCCGTTGCCGCCACTATTGCTGCTGTTGGACAGTACGCTGTCCAGGCTGCCTAGGCTGCTGATACTCGTCGAAGAGGAGCAACTAGGTGGTCGGGTTCCACCAGCAGAGATGTCAGCCTGCAAGTAACGATCAGCAGTTAGAATAGCTAACGCTCGAATGAAGCCATAGTCGACTGCTCTGTGCACAATAGGAAATGCTCAACAGGAATTCTCGACTGACTTATGCAACTAAAGTGGTCAACACCCAATATTACTCGGACATCTCCTACTGAAATAAGAAAGATTAGTCCCTACCAAACGAATGACTTGAAATGGAAAAATCACGCGTTACTTTTGTTCTAGAAAAGTACACACTCAAAAAAAATTATGTAATTGGCTTTTAGTTATTTTACTCGAGAATAAAGTTTGTTTGATTGGAAGGTAAAGTCAAGTCACGATATAAGATGGTTTTGATGAATGCACTAAAAATGAGACTGAAACCATGTTGTTTTGCGGAAGTTTCGCAAATAACTTAAGTTGTCATTAAAAACGAGATTGATATTATCTGAACTTGGCGATATCAGAGACTGAACACCATTTCCTAATGTGCACGGTCCATTAACCAATGGGCTTGTACACGTATAACTGATTACACATGACAAAGGGGCCGAATATGAATTCAGGGCTGGCCGTTGTCCTCCAGACCTCATTACAAGTGGCATTCTGCATGCACAGCGTGCAGGTAATGCAAAGAATGGAAAGCTTACCTTTTCGGAGCTTGGCACAAGGGGAGTGCTATTCACGGGATATTCGGGGGGCAGAGTACACCCACCTGCTTCCCGTTCAACTGGCCACCCTGTACGCGGCGAGTTCGGCACATTCTGAGGCCGCTTGTCTGTTTCACATTGGTAGTGGTTGGTGGGCAAGGTCATATCTGCCAAAAAGCTGAGGCGCGAATCATCCGTTTGGTCCTGGGGCGTTTTGAGCAGCAGCCTGCCACCAGTCAGTTGATAGAAGGTGGAACCTGAAGGTATTGTCACTCTGGCCATATAGGAAGTGCTGGGAGAGGTCAGGGTGGCCAAGGCAGGAGCAGCAGTTTCACCCGCTATCCTAGGGCCGAGTGCTGAGTATGGAAAAACTGGAACCTTGGGCAGTAGAGTGTGTGAAACCCCACTCTGAATCTTGCAAACGTCTTCAGCCAAGTTTGGGAGAAAAAGGCCGGGTGCATCAGCCTGGGCAGGCTGTGTCAGCATTTCTGGACAGGCCGGAGGGGAACTTACACGACCAACCACCAGGATGGGGATCTGGCTACTGGGTGGTACAGACATCGACTGAGCACGACCAGAACTTACACTACTGACGGTGACGTCCGTGCTCGCCGTTGCGTCACTGGGAGGTGCAGGGACCCTGGTCTTCAAGCGGCACTTGTAGTTCTGACTGGACAGAAGGACCTGCTGACAGATCTGGTAGGACCGTTCCAAGTTGACTCCATCTGCGTTGCACTTGCGGGCGGTGAAGGGGCGGCTGCCGGTCGTCGCACAGATGCGCATGGGAGGCACAACCTTCAGTGATTACAAAATTACGGGGGCATCAAAGAGTCGGCATTACGAGGGTAACGGACATGACATGTTTGTTGCTTGGCAAATGCTCAGTGGACAAAAATAGCTGACAAAAACACAACTCAAGGCCAAATTTGCTTCTTTTTCGCCATAGAGGATTCAAGGGTTGTGAAATGCAGATTTTGAAAGGAAAATCCCTTTTACGAATAACCAGTTATAGCCATCTGTATTTTCTACAATTAAAACCAACTCAAACAAATGTTAGGCAAAAATCCCCTATTTATTTAGAAATATATGGTAAGTTTTCAAATTAGAAATTGAGGTTTCTTCGTAAAAGAACCCAGTTCTAAAAATATGCCCATATCATATTCTAATACAAGCAACACATAATAAGATCAGAAAACTAAGAGATGCATTAAATTTAACACAATATTTTAACGATAAAAGTGTGGTAAAAACACTGCAACCATCAATTTACTCACATGAGCATTCTATTTTCTAGCTTACCAATGCGAACACATGTCCTTACAGACCTGATTCGATTGCGGCACTTGGGCAGAACAAGGTGTTGTGCTCACTTTTGGCTCTACGGCGTTGCTTGTTGGACATTCTGGTATTGCCACATTTGGCAGAAGGACTTCGGGTGGTGGAGGAACACTAAGTGTAGGGTTGCTGGGCTAAATAATCTCAAACGTTCAGAATAATGCCAGATGCCAAATGCTTAATTTTGGAGAAAAAACAAACCACACCTACTTGGTGAAGCTCTGGTTTGTCTTTGTTTTCCTGGATATTAGGAGCAGGATCAGGATCCACAGTTTCGGTTTCTTTGGAATTGGCAATTGATGGAAGTTCCTCGGAGACCAGGCACTCTTTTGGAGTAGAACACTGAACCACAGCAGGAGGAACAGAATCTGGAGAGGCACATAAGGTGCAAAGTTAGTGACAACCAATCAGCTCAAACTTAACTATTTATTTCATTGTAAGGTTATCATGAGATGGGAACCTGAAGCCATTGTAGGACTCAAGGAGTCGTCCTAAATATTCGAGTTATTCTTCGACAGTTTTTAACTAGTGCAATAGGAGTTTTATAAACAATAGCCAAATGTCAACAACACTAACTTGTCAAATGACAATTCCCCAGTAGTACATTACAACCAACATTGCACTATTTATTGCCAAGTAGTTTGTACAATGTTTTTTTCCAGAATCTAAACAAAAACCATCCTGACAATTATAAAAATCGCAAAAATCCGCAACAACTGCTAGTTAAATATATAAAGTTGGAAGCTTCATTCCCAGTAAATATTTGAAAAACATTTTCTACAAGTAATCTGGTGAATTGTTAAAGATTTCCAACGATTGAAAAATAAAACCGAAAAAGAATTCATTGCTGGGCTCTCAAATTAAACTTTAGAAAAATAAAGAAACAGATCAATTTTAAATGCCACTATATTCGGTGGTCAGGAAATGCTTATAAAATCTTATGAAATATCACAGAATTATCACAGTAAAGATGGGCGAGCTGAAATTTCGGTGAAATTTTGATGTTGAAATGCCGAGTTTGAGCAACTATTTCCAAGCCGTGAAGCTCGGAATTTCCACAATTTAAAATTTGAAAATATCTAGCTCTCAAACAACAATAGCCTCTGGCTACTTCCGAAATCATTGAAACTCGAGTAATAGATTCCAATCAAAACTTGCTAAACTCGACTCGACTCTGCAGTTCAGCTCGCCCATCTATATATCACAGCATCCAATTCCAAGCTTGAAGACATTTTCTATGGACATTTTGCCAAACTTGATAGACTGCTTTAAACACTGTGACACCTGCAAAATATTTAAATCTGATTAACGTTAATTCCAGGCACCCACCGTTGCAAAAGTCGGCCCAAAATGAAAAAAGTTGTTTTCATGAGGGTTTTAGGACAGAGATACAAGAACATGTTCCTTGGGTTTTAAATTTATTTTATTTAAAAAAGTAAAAACGTTAATCATTAGAGAAGCATAGATTTTTTTTACAGAAAGAGTAATCAATTACTTCATTTGAAAAAAATAAAATAAAACATGAATAAAAACTTTTATTATTGCATCATCTTCTATATTTAAAAGATAAAAACTTCAAATTCCAAACAACAATTACTAAAAACCAAGAAAACCTTACACAAACGTGAAAATTTACGAGGCAATGAAAGGTAGTATAATTGTTACGAACCAGATGGCATCACAAGTTCTAGGGCATTTGATTGATGCATCCGGTTGTAAAACAGGAAAAAGGCCATCTAAACCCTATATATGCTCACAATTTAAAATGGAGTAAACAAACCAGGTTTTTCCGGGGTTGGTACATTGTTTTCTGGTCGTGGCTTTTTGGATTCGGTTTTGGCATCATCTGATGATGAGACAGCTACAGACGGCCTCTTATTTGGATGTTCTAGCATTCCCTAGAAGAAATACACATTTGTTCCATTACATATGTCATACACACACCCCTTCTCAAAAAGTAAACTTGTCATTTGAAAACTTTTTTATAGATTAGGACATCTTTAATTTTAAATACACCAGGTAACAAGACCTCTCACATATGTAATTTTCTTTATGGCAATCAAATTCCCTGCCTAAACCAAGCAGTTAGATCACAACTTCTTCTCACAACCACTAGTCAGTCATACTGCCTCCACCATCAGGTGAAAATGGCAAGAATGGTGGAATGGTCAAACATTGAGCTGCGTAGTTTGATCAGATTTCTGCGACTGAAAGGCCCATCACTCGCTGAAACTGATAATCAAATTGTTGATTTGTATGGTGTCAATGCCATGTCACGGATACAGGTCTTGGATTGGCACACATCCTTTGCAAATGACATTATAGACGTCCAGGTTCTGGGCAATGAATTGGCCAACCAAACACATCCTGGCTTCATGAAATTGACACCGATTTTTATACACTGGGATAGATGCCTTGGTTGCACTGACGGAACAACTGTTTGGATTATGTGGAAAAATACCCTGTCCCATGACACCTGCAGTCAGTACATAGTACCATTTGGCAGGGATGTCATTATACAAATTAAGTCAGACTAAGCAGTCTGGTCATGATGGACCCCCAACATCACAATTTAGTTAGAGTTTCCGTATTTGGGACTTTAACGAGTAGGGTGGGATGGGATAGGAAGACCATGACCGATTTAATATATGAACTATCAGCGTTCGCCTGTAGGAATTGTGGGAAACCATGAAAAACTACAATCGAGGATAGCTGACCCGGGAATCAAACCTGAGCCACCTTGCTCGGTGGCAAGGTAAGAGGAGCTCAGGAGATTAAATTCCACACAAAAAACCCACTACCCATGAATCCTTGCAGAATCCCAAATTTTAAAAACTTCAATTCGAATTAGTATGAAATTTATTTTGAATCCAAAAGTAGTTATTTCCACAAAAGTTTAAACAATGGGTCAATTTTTCTGTAACACTCAAACAGTTTTTACAGTTAACATTATTTTTTTAGAAAAATAATTCGTAAATTTATTTGTGAATTGACATATGCATTAAAATAGAGCACTAAATAGAATTAAGAAACCCAAGGATTGGTCAACAAGACAAGCCGAAAAATGATTTAACAATGCTCACCTTATTGGTGTTTTCTTTACCCAATTCCTCCGCATTCTTGACAAGCTCTGAAGAACTTCTCAGCTTTAGCAATGGAACTACCACACGGGGGGTTCGGTTCAGTGTCTTAATAGTAATGCTGGTGTCGCTTCTGCTAGACACAGTGGCTGAGGTCGCAGTGGAGGAAGTCAGGTAGGATGGCTTGCTGATGGATTTTCCGCTAGCTGGCTCAGGAGATTCTCGACAATGATGCACTGGTTTTTGGCCCCAGATTGGTTCAAAATGCTTAATCTAAAAATTAAGAAATATTTCAGCTATTCTGCCTGCCCAAAATGAAAACTTTTTCTATTAATGACAACACTGACAAAAATTGGGGTACATGTACTCAAAGAGACTTTCCAGTTTTGCAGTTATGGAACCCATCGTTTAGCCCAGTTGGACCGCGCATGCGCATTAGACTGACGTAATTCTGCAAAACCCATTCGCGTGAGTGTCCAAGAAAGAAAATGACATGATTCTGGCCAGTAAGTCCGGTTAAAAGGGGACATTTGTGACCCAAAATCTCATTCAGTCCAAATAAGACGTTAATGAGACTTAGTTGCAAAACTTATGTTTGTGCCGTTGTGATCCACGATTTTCCTTTGCACTACTGCAATGGTCTCTGCAAATTGGTCAAACCAATCATGGATCTCCATTCTCAAAGGGGTCAGTAGAATTACTATGGTGGTTTTTAAGAAGTCAACCTTTTAGTTTTGCTAAAATCAGTTCATCTCTTTGAGTACATCTATTTTATTGGACCAAAAAGTTCATTTTCATGCTCAGTTTCTATAATTTACTTCATTAATACTTGAGAGAGATTTTCCATCTCACAAAATCCTACTGTACCACCTTATTTTGACGTTCAATATGAATGTTTTCACAAATACATGTATTCCACATTCTTCACAGTTTAACAGATTATGTTCAAATTAAATTATTCCTTATATCTGAAGATATTTTCAACTTTACCTAAATCTAAGCTGCCAAAAGTAAACAAATTTTATGTACTATTAATAATTATTATAAATGTTTACCTTCCAGGGATCAACCTTCCCTTGGATTTTTTCCTCTTCAGCTTTTAGCCTTACTTGGTTTTCGGGTACGAATTCACCCTTAGCTAGACGGCCGCACCACTGTTGACAGGCCCTGGCGAAAAACTCATTGTTCAAAGCAGAGCTGCATAACCTTAAATTATAGAAAAACAAACTGTTAATGAAACAACATCGAAACTTCATGTCAAGCTGAGATTTCTATGCTAAAGTGCAAAGATTTTTAATTTTAAAAGCTCACTTAAAAGCTTTTGCATTTACACAAATCCATATTTCCATTACATCAAGAAAAAAAACTAGTGAGCAGCACAACAATGTGAAGTGACAAAAAAAGAAACTGTTCCACCAATGCAAAATCGGAAATTTCATTGTGGAAAAATGTTCATTTTTTTTTCCAAAATCAAAGATATTAAAAAGATACTCTATCTAATTTTTCGCTATTTTAACATTTGCAAACTGGGAAATATGAACGAGAATCATTATAAAAATCAAGCAAAATCGGTTATATTTTGTGAAACAAAATTACTAAAAAGAAAATACCAAACAATTTAACTCCATAAAATAACATCAAACTTGATATTGTGTAGTTATTTATATTTTTGATAAAAGATTTTTGTAAATGTGCAAACATTGAGTAAGTTTTGAAATGAGAGTAGGACAGTAAAAGAGAAGCAGAGCAATATAAGCGTTTATCATTTTACTAAGGATCGGCATTATTGATTACATGTTTCCTTACTCAAAAATGTGAGAAATTTTCTTACCCAAAAATATGTGAAAACATTTACCTCAGTGAATTATCCTGCCCGACATGACGATCTACTTCAGGCATAAGCTGTATTAGACGCTGCTGGCAAGCTGGTGGCAAGCTTGCCATCGCCTGCTTGCTTAACAGGTCCTAGAAAAGAGAAAATACCTAAGAATTCTTTCGAAGTTTTTCTTGAAGAAACGACTTCAAAATAACTTGAAAATTAGGCAAGCAAGACTCGGCAGCAGTATCTGCCTAGCACATCTTGCACTGCATGTGCATTCATGCCCAAGACACTTAATTTTTTATGTTGATGACTCACTGCACTGGCGAAACAAATGTTTGGAAAAGCTTCGGGATTAAATATAGTCGAAATATAGATGGAAAAATAAGTCTATCCTATGATCCTAATATTTCAATAATGTATGTATTGGTTGAATAAATTCAGAAAGTGAGAGGTCTTGTTACCTACCTTATATATTGAACAACCATCGTATTAAATCATACATAAACCTTATCGTTAATAATAAATAAAATAAAGTGGGGACCCTTTTCTTAAAACAAACTAACTTTTCTTTGTTTATGCTGAAGCAACAACCATTCAACAACTAGCCACTAATTTCCAACGCAGGTAACATCAACTTCGTTAATTCTAAACCTGTAACACCACAGACACTTGAGGCCAAGAAATATGTATACCAATAAATTTTGTATTTTCTGTAGCATTTTGTAACTTGTATGTTATTTAAAGTGAAAACTATACAACTAAGATTAAGTCTAGTATTATTTTAACTTCTTGGTGATTGGATAAACAAAGGAACAAATGTTTGTCATGAGAAGCAATTGCTTAATTTAAAAAAATATCATTTAGCCAGCAAGAGCCCCATGACAATTTAGAATCTTAGCTTACCCTAAGATTAGTGTTCACTAAAATAGAATGTGGCGTTTCGATGTCGATTGAACCGCTTCTAGGATATTCGTACTTGCTCCATGCAGATTCTGTGTTCAATTTCCGCAAACTGTGCTTGCGGGTCTGAAAGATAATGAGATATCATATTTTAAATTAACAGATGGTGATTTTTACAAAAGGTGAGATAGAACAGAGCACTTTTAAGATGACTTTTAGAAATATTTTTGTCACCTTTTCCTTTTTTTTAAACCGCAGTATTTTTAAGAAACTTAGGAGTTTTATATAATTTAAGATTTGGTAACAAAAAACATTTCAAGAGCTGCAGAAATTAAAACTATAAAAGTACTGTATTGATATCATTATCAGTTCTTTACATTTGAAAAATAGTTTAGCTGACACCGTGACAATGTTCACAAAAGGCCGAGAGTATAAGCAATTACCTTCATAGCCAAAGTTTTGGAAAATGTTTTGGGATGTTCCCTGCGAGCAGTTGCAGACCGGGTGGAGCTATACGATGATGTAACTGATGTTGTAAAGTGAGATCTCGTGGAATTTGATGTTGAGGCAGATACATTATTGGAGGGCCTGGTGTCTGCTTAGAATAAATGTCAATTAAAATGAAGTAAAAAACAAGTGTTACAGACAATATTTAAGAATAAGAAAAGATAAGTCACATTCCATAATTTAAGAAATCTATATCAAGGAAAAGAATTCGTACCGTGTGTCGGTGGAGGCAGCAGGGGTTTCATAATTATTCTGGGAATCAGGCCAGGAGATGTTCCACTGGCTGCAATCACGGTGTTCTTCCTTCTGCGTTTCTGCTGCTGCTTCAGTGCGTGTTTTATTGCACGCTTGCTATGTGTCTGAGACACCTTAAAAGACAGAAAGATACGTGTGGGAAACATTTTATTTAAGAAACGTAAAGCCATCTGACTTGGACTAGGATTTGCAATTAGCAAAAAAAAAATGTATAAACTTTTTTTACAATCGTTTGTCCATATTTAACATTGCAAAAATATAATTTATTCTATAAACCATTCTAAAATATATCTTAGTGCAGTATATATTTCGCCTCAATTAGCCCACTGTATGGCCTTCATGCCACGAATATAGCATATTTCAATTGAAAGCACTATGGAAGCAGTGTGAAAAACCAAACATTGTTGAAGTTTTAACTTTACAACTCTCCTTACTCAATGTTGGGCATATTTTGTAAATTCTGCATTAAAAATAAAACACGTATTATATAGTAAATATAATTACACAACTATTTGAGAACAGACTTTTCCAGAAAACACTAAATGCACATCGAGAATTTGAATCGAGGCAAACAAGTGTTCTTCGGTGCAGTGAAAAAAGCAGATTGGATTAAAAAATGTGAACATAAGCAAAATTACCTTGGCAGGCGATGAGGAAATTGCACTGGAAGAGAGCACAGAAGCAGATGAAGAGGACAAATTTTGAAAGGTCTTGGAAATGCTCAATGTGAGTGGTGGCACTACATTGGGATTAGAGCTTTTCCCTTTTTCTTTGGTGTCTGGTAGAGGTTCTTGAGACGACGTGATGATGCTTTCGCTGACAGCGCCATTGTTGGGTGTTACGGTCGATTCAGGTGGCACGGTTTTATAGCCATGTGGCAACTTCACGTACAGCACTGATAAAACATTTTAAAACGTCAGGAACTTGAAATGATCAACGTGATTCAGCACAAACATCGAGTGTCAACCTTTTTCCTTGTTGTTCTCCCTACAAGCATCTGCATTTAGCATCAGTGGTTCTCCATCTTCATCCAACGGACCGTCAATCCCATGTTCCTCCTCCATTTCTAGCATGATAGCACCCTCTGGAATCTGCGACTATAAAAACAGGAGGAAAAGACGAAAATATATTTAGTATCTTAAATCTTCCAACTTGCCCAATCAGATCTGGCCCTGGAATACTGGAATATACCGTAGAACTGCAAGTGAATAATAGTTAAATCACAATTTGGAATGAAAGATTTTACCAAAAATAAGGTAGCCTTTCTGAAACAAGGTCCACATGAAATAACAACACTGAAACAAGTTTTATTGAGCAATATCTAAGTTTAGATTTAACAATTTCTAAGACATGAACCTTTTTAAAAATTTAATTCGCAAACGTTGGATAATGGAAAAAAAAAAATTCGGAATACCATATTTTCTTAATTACTTTTGGTAATGACAAACTATCCCAACTATTTCTTGCTTTTTACAGTTTGAAACTATCTAAAATTTCAATTTCTCAAAAATTTCTATTTAGCATCTGTTTAACATTTACAAGATAAACAGAAACTTTACCATCCTTGCACTTAAAAGCAAAACTGGCTTTGGGCATATTAAAAACCAAACAAACTGTCTTTAAAAGTCACAAATGAAAAAACATACCTTGAGTCCGTATAAGCCCATCCGTCCAGCAACTTTATAAAATTGCGGGTTGTTTCCCACTGAATGTGCATGAAGATCAGAGTACAGGCATGACAAGGGTGAAGCCCCACTAGAAAACCAAAATATTAACCGTTATTATTCTATTTCTTAATATATAGCACAAAGGCATTTTATAACGGGGTTAAACAAGTTAAATGCAATCTTGACAGCAATTGCTAACGCCAGCAACATTTGGTTTAAAATATGAAAACATTATTTCTGCATGAATTCTAGAGTAGGAAGATGAATGTTCATAGTATAAATATAGTATCGTAACTGAACTGAACTTAAATTTAAAAATAAAAATAAATGCTTGGCAAGTTGAGGCATGGAAAGGTAACGTTCCATGGATATACAATAAAGCAATATTTTAAATCTTTCGGCAATTTTCAACGTTCTAACAAAACATCAATAAACAAGATGAAACACGACAAAGCCAAAGGGTGAAATACCTTATTTCCTTCAGATTCCTTTGTTTAATCACTCGCAAAATTTCTTTATGCCCCATAGGTGTCCGAGGATTTTGCTCCAATACCTATTTAAAATAAGTGAATTATTCATTTATTAGTAATAATTCTTATGAATGTTTACCTTTTATGAGTCATTTACATGTCGGCATTATAGACCCTGGCATTTTACTACAGGCTATGACCACAAAAATTGACTTGACAGTATATCTAAGAAAAAGTGGGTAAATAAAGTGTCCATGCTACTTTAAGGTAGCTGATCAAGAGCAACATACTACAGTCAAACCTCATACAGAAATTCTTTGATAAAATTTGCTTATCGAACCAAATAATTAGTTTAAATCAAACTTGGATAATTAAAATTTTCGGTTAACCAAGCATTCATACTACATTATGTTACAGCGATTTGGTTAAAACTTTTTTTCTTATTGTTGAAATTGTGTTTTGTCCAATTTCATATAATACAAACGACGGTTTAAACGAATAAACGTTTTACCTCTTGTTACAGTTGTCATAACGAGGTCCGACTACAGTCTACATAGCTGATCATTAGGTTGGGGTCACCCATGTGCAGAACAAACTGCACAGCAAATTAACAGCAATGTGGGAAAAAGGCTGAGCTTTTACGGGTTAACTCGAGATTCGGTATTTTCGATTTTTTTTAATTGGGTATTCAGAATATGACACGATCTAGGCTAGTACAGGAAACAGGGTAAGTTATATACAGTATAAAAAAATGATTGATTTGTTGTCCCATTAAAAGTACTTTCCGCCAGTGTCGCTTCATGCAATCCCATGCTAAAATCGAAGTACTTGCACAGAAGATGTTGTTTGTTGGGGGCTAACTTTCCATGAACGCCCAACCAGACAGAGGAACGTTAGAACAAACACCAGCTGGTTTACCACATGCAAGTGCCTCACCTGATGTACAAGCAATGTCAACAGAACGGGTACTACACGCATCAAAGTTGAAATCAACTGATCACGCCAAATGTGACATTCTCTCCCAATTACTTGCTAATTAAAGGGTCTCTACATGTATTTGTAAATTCTCAGTAAAAATATGAATGCCACAATGTCCTGCACAAATCTCTCAGTTTCTTCGTCTTCAATCATCAAGTGATTGGAATTGAACAAACAATTAAATGCGTAAAATACGGTAACCAGAAAAGTTTGCTTGATTCACAAAACAATACGTTTCAACGCAACATATATCTTCTTCAGTTGTAACTGCAGCGATTTACGGTCATCTCTCCCACATCCATTTGCAAACTTGGTTGGTTATGTAATTATAAGTCAACCGTTACACGTTAAAACGAAGTGTTTTTGTGAATAAAATTTTTTTTCTAGTTGTGGTATTTTACGGATGTTATTTTACGGAGATGTTGCTTTTAATCTTGCATCTGGGTTGTAACAGCTCTAATCCTGTTTTCTTTGCTGTTACCTTCAAAATGTAAGAATAATTTATAAACCCATCACCTGAATTCCAATGTGGCCATAGATGCAGATGATGGGCTTTGTCAAAATTAATCTCTTATATTCAAACCAAGCAAGATCTTGGTAATTGTGATATGGTTTTGCAACAATGTCCGATACAATTCACAGTTTTGAGTAAATTTTAACCAAAAATTAGCTGTCATTGTCCTTCCTGATGAGCATTTGCCTTTGGCCAAATGTAAGAATGGTTTTAATTCATCACCAGAACTCCAATGTGGCCATAAATCAACGCACACAAGATGGGCTTTGTCAAAATTAACTTCTTATATGCAAACCAGGGAAAATCTTGGTAATTGTGACATGGTTTTGTAAAATTGTCGTATAAAATTCACAGTTTTGAGTAAATTTTAGCACAACAATTAGCTGTCACTGTCCCTGCTGATGGACCTAGAAAACGGGCGACGTTGACTGTAGCTGCAGACATGCCCTTGCAAATAGACCTAACGGTTAAAGATACCCAACTTTGACCCCCAACAAACAGAACAGCTGCTTATATCATAGAATGTCTTACAAAAATGAATTCAACGACTTGTATCAACAGAGAGAAAATGAACAAATGTGTGCCCTTTAACCTTATTTCACACACTTACAGCGCTTGGACTCAATACGTAAACCCAACCACAAGGCAAAACACCAGTGCTGTTTTATCCCAATGGAATGATTAAAGACGAAAATGGGTCAAATTTGTAAAAGACCCAAAGAAAATGAGCCCAAGATCTTAGGAATAATAGGAAAAAACACGGAACCATATTTTGCGTAGCATTTTTCAGGCCTAGAAAACGTCCCAGCTTGCTCCATTTCGTAGTTTCAACTTACTATTTTTGCGGCATCGACCCACGTACGCCCTTTCTTCTTCTTCAAGTGCTTCTCCTTGCTGCTCTCTTGCTGCATTTTAAATACATACGATTATCGGTGAAAACGAAGCGAAATGCGCAGCATTTTATCATTGTTGGATACGATTACGCTATTTTGCCTAGAGATGTCAGCCATTTTGGTTGACAACAGAAAACCACGTGACCCGCATCGACAAATACGTCACGCCTGTGACGTCAACGAGCCAGACTTCGATGAATTCGGATATTCAGATTCTTACCGATATGCTGTGTTCTTACCAATTAGGGCTTGTCCATTTTGTGCTAATTTTTTTTTTCAAATTTTTCGTAATGCTAATTTCCAGAATTCATTCAAGATACCGCTTTGCATTTTACGCGCATATTTGGAATAAATATTGATTTTAATTGTTCATTTAAAAATCGGATTAAAATTCATGTAAAAAAGAGGTTAAAAGGCTAGTTTTTGTAAACACCCTTACTTCAAAAACTCATCAGAAACTGGTAAAAATGTGGTCAAAAACGAGAGAAACGCCTATTGACGGCCAGCAACTGCACAGAAGCTGCAAAGAACTAAAGATCAGAAACTAGTTGGAAACTGGCCAAAAACTGAATAGTGCAAATTTTTTAGTGAGAGACTGAACATTTTTGCTGACGAGAAAAACGATGAGTCAACCAATTAACCCTTTCAGCCCTCCCGTCCGTTATACCGGACACTTCGTTTTGAATTTTTTTCTCGAAAAGTAATAGAGCTATTGCCTTGCTCTTTGCTGTAGATTTACAAGTAGGCTTTGACCTTTAATGCTGGCTAGCTAATATTTGACCTTATCAAGTGGATATTTTTGAAAATTGGTGCCAAAGTTGACCATCAGCATGAATTTTCGTAAAGCAAAAAATGATCTTTTTGTGCCGCCATTTCACTAATTTTGCATCGTTTTTAACGTAGTTTTTTTTAACAATTCAGTAGATAAATGTATGTAGGACATTCCTG
>JAQGAO010002514.1:0-19468 GCA_034697705.1 Ommatoiulus sabulosus
AGAGCTTGAATAAAGGCACATGGTGCCGAAACGTCGCTGTTTTAAGCAAATTTTGGTCGTGAAGTCGTTTTTCTTAATAGCCTAAAGGATGTACAGTAGTATAAACATAAAATCTTGGGAAAACGAAAATGAAGAATATTTACCAAAATATGTTTTTAATTGATATTACCTTAAATGATTAAATATTACCTACCATCACTTTTATCACAAATATTTTATTCTGCAGTTCGAGGTTTGGGCCTGAAATTGGTTTGTCAGGCAATGTGATTGCATAATCTGGAACAATGATCCCCTAAACATAATAAAATATTTATATTAAATTTTGCCCTTACAAATGAATAACAATGTATTATCCACTCACAGCTTTTCTTAGTGAAGCACGGACATGCCATTTTTCTATGGTCCATGGATTATCCATATTCATAATTACTGCAATAACTGCACGAGAGAGATGTTTTTCTGTCTGTGTATAAAGTAAACCACGGCACTATTAGAGGTCAACAACAATAAACACCTGGGTCAATTTTTTGGCAATAGGTTCTCCAAATGCTTGCATGATTCTTCTAATCACGTCTAATTCTTCTGACTGTAGGGTATTGTGTTGAATTGAACTTTGGAGCTCAGATCCTCAAACCTTTGCGTCCAGGTCTTAATTCATCACTGGATGCCAATTTTTAACAGAGCTTAATATTTGACACCCTTTATTATCTAGAATATTAATCCATCTTATTGGATTAGTCATGTACAAGGGAGCATGCCAAGTTGGCATATTTCATGTATGACACAGGTGGACAGGGAAGTTGTGCACACTGTCATTGTTTATTGAGGCTTAAAAGGTCAAAAAGTGTCATAAGTTGACACAGCCAGTATTTCATTCTACAGTCAATATTTTTATTTATTTAAGAGGCATGAGTTTTGCCATTATGGCTTCTGCGTTGCTGTACAATTACAAGTTACAACAGCTGTGCTTTGTAAATGAATACAAATATTGGTGTCAGCTTATGCTTTAAACTGACCATTTGATGGCTGGAAGAATAAATTTCAAGAAAACGTCACGTTATGTTAAAATGGTAGAATATTAACTTATAGCTCACCAGTAGTGAATACATGGAACTGTGTTTAACTTTTAATTTGTCTTCTTCCTGTAACATTTCAAAGAAGATTTTTCAAGTTGCAATCGCTGTCAATAATTGAAAGGTAGTGTCATACATCATCTGTTGAAGTGTGCTGATATTTTGCGAGATTCTCTGGAGTGGCATACGTTGCGAGTTGATTAAGAATCAAATGATTTCGCGCCAAACTTGGCTTTACAGATACAACTTCTCCTTTAAGCCCAATCCCTAATTAGTCAGATAATTAAGTCAGATTCGTCAGGAGGGTTGCACAAATTAAGATATTTGACAAATTATGCCTACCTTCGACATAATCTAATAAAACAAGCTGAATATTTTCTTTTTTCCTAACATCCGTGTCTTCAACAAGATCATAAACAGAATGTTTCACCCTTAAACGGCGTGGAGGTGCTTTCTTGCCATGCATTATTGGCGCAAATCTTCTTTTCAACACAAAGGTATTCTGTAAAGAGAAGATCCATTTATCACATATCACAGGTTCTTGGGATATCATCAGGTTATTATTATCATCATTATCCGTTCTGTCATGGCCAACCCTCTGAGACTTCACATTCCAACTTCCTCCAAGATTTCCTATAATATCTGGATATTTTTTTTAAGTGTAATAGCCATGACATTTGCTGGTTAAATTTTCACAGGGTTATTCGCCATTGCTTTCCCCAACCCGCTCCATTTATCAGGGCTTAGGACCAGAAACAATAGCGATACGTCACTGTACGTGGTTGGAGATCATGCGAACCAAACGTCCGTAAAGGAGGAGGAGGACAGGAAGGAAAAGGATGATGGCCTGCCAATCATTCGCCTGGGGGATTGTGGGAAAGCAGTAAAAACCACATTGAGGACATGTCGACCCAAGACTCGATTGCGTGAAGAATTGCACAATTACAGTATAGATATCTCAAATATTAGCCTACTGAAAGTAAAGTGGAATCAAATGTGGTCGATGGCTAAATGTGGATCAGTGATGTTGTGGTTTGATCAAGCAATTTACAATAAATTTTTAGAATTATTTTAACAATACATCTGCTGTGTATCCATATGCGATACTACGAGCGTGGGTGTTGTTTGCTCCTATTTATATTGTTTTTTATTTTGTTTTTAATATGTTGAGCCTGGGCCCGGCGCATGCATCGATCCTTTATTCCAGCTTGGAGGAAGATAAAAAAAGCACTCAATTGCGTATACTGCTAATGTGCGATTTGCAAAGCTTCTGTCTGAGTACTCCATTAACTGCCCTGGCCAAAAAGTTCCCTTTGAAAGAAATGCACGTGCGCATGTGTCATTTAATTCCCTGATAAATAAGCATTGTGCTAGAAAACCTTCCGCCTTTCATTTTGCGCATGCACTGGAAACTTTTTGTTGAGGTTTTATATTTGAAACAGGCATGAAAGTTAATACCACATCACGCATGCGCAATATAGCGAAATGAGAACTTTCCTACGTGTGAACCTCACACTTATTTTCATTACATTAGTAGCAATTTAACAGTTCAGCACTTAACATGCAGAGAACAGCAGCTGCCTCGATCAAGTGGTAAATCCTTACTTACACTTCACTAAACAATACTGTTCATTTAGCTACCGGAAATAATATATCCTCAATTCCTCATCAGGATTAAACATAGGGCAATCCATGCAAGTAAGTAAACGACTTACTCTTGTTTGTTGTGCCAAACTGGTTGAAGAAATGAAGCTGAACGCTTTCGTTGTCAGTTTTGTGACACAACTTAAATAATTTAGCATTTTACGCGATTTATTATCTCCAAATATGACCAGATTAAATGACACCAGAGAATATGACGTCCCACCATTCAAATTGACAAATAGCAGACTGCTACTTCCTGTATTCGTGACCCTTTTTTATGCATCCCTGAACTGGTTCGGGTCAAAGCCAAGTTTGGAAAAGCGAGTCCGGATGATTTCTGCATGGTAATATAATAGAACTAAATTACTAATCGCTTAATATGTTAATTTAGAGTTGAAATGTATGTAAAACTAAATCGGTAAAATAACATACCTGAGCAAGACACGTTTCGGATAAAGTGTCAAGCTCATGCAAAGCTAGCTGCATGGCCGGATATATTGGTAATTGATTGCATATGCAAGTTAAAAAACAAAATATATCATGTTTTATAGAAAACAAATTAGCGCTAAATAGGTGAATTACGATGTTGCATTCTGAAATTTTTGAAAAGTGCTGACATACTTGATAATATAACACTATGCAACAGTTTGCCACCATTTGTAAGGTGACCTATATATACGTCGACCGATTCGTGGTAATTCTTTGACGCTGAGAAAAACGGACCGACATGGGTTTAGACCCTTCTGACGGTACTAGCAGGTTTAATGAATTTTTCTACCATAAATAATGAGGATGTTTAATTCCTTTTACTTGGCAATTTTCATAAGATAATGCCTAACCTGTATGTCTTTAACTTGATCTCAAAAGGTCACAATAGTGTGGGGAAGACTTAGAACTTGGCCAAATGTTTTTGAAAATGCTTCAGGTTTTCCCTAGGGACAATTGTCCATCTTCTTTCATTGTGAACTAACGCAAACAAAGCAATACGTATCTTCTTCAGGTGTCAATGTGGCAATATCCAGATCCATCCATTTGTAAACTTGGTTAGTTCTCAGTTAACCCAAAACATTTTATCCGCTAAAAATATACTTATGAATTTGCTTTCTTCTCATCACCAACAGCCATGAAATGAAAGCAAATAAGTGTTTTCAGTAGATGGAATGTTTTGATTTATCATAAAATTGAAAACCGACAAAGTTAACAAATCGATGTAGGAGAGTCGGCGATCCAGATATCGCCACAGAACATCTGAAGAAACGTTGTCTGATAATAAAACATGCTTTCGTTTGCACAAATTTATAGCTTTCAATTGTAAAAGATAATTTTGAAAAATAACAATCAGGTTATTGACATGAGTTAACTTGCATCCATCTAACACTATGCAAATACCCAAACGTTTATAATCTTTAATAAGTTAACACGTTACATGTACTTAAATATAAGGTCCCTTGACGTAAATTGCAGCTCATGTCCTTGGGATTTGAGTATTTTATGTGGCCCGAGTACTGGGAAACTTCTTAGGTAAAAATAAAAGTTACGTAGGTAGAAAATCAAGTGTTTAAGTACCATCGTACTGTTACCCAGAAAATAGGGAAAATATGAATTGTTGAATATTATAGAATAACTGAAGAGCAAAACTAGCTGTACACAGAAGCAATAAATCGATACTGTTCATAGGCAATAAAAATGTTGGCTGCAATTATTACCTTGCAAGTATAAATGTTATGTAGAAAATTTGGGAGTAGCATAAAATCAAGCAAACAATTTATTTTTAGAGGTTACAGTAGGAGCAAAAATCGAAAAAAGTACCAATCACACACATTGTCTTCGATTACATCGTTAATTCCTGGAAAAGAAATTTAGAATTAATAAAATAAAGTGTTCATATTAAAAGTGAAATGTAAACGGGACTTTTTGTTATTTACCATGATTGCATTCACAATGTCATTACTATTATTTTTCAGTGCTTTGATGGCTTTTGATCGAGAAACATTTGCTTGCGACATTACCAACTCTATGTCCTTTGCTTCAACTCCGGTGTCATCAATCTGAAAATATGTGGATAAAATAAGAATAGGCTCATATTTTCAAAGCATAATGTAATATCCTGGAGGCACAAACCTCTTCCTCTTCTTCAGACTCTTCCTGGATGGGTGCATTTGATGCAGCTTGGGTGGCTTCACCCATTGCAGGATTCACTTCTGGAGTCTTGAACTTTTCAGCAGCTGCCATCTGTGCCTGCTGACTGAGATCCTCAATCTAGTGGTGAAAAAATTGTGAGTGTTGATAGAACATTATTAAAGATCTTAAAGGACCAGCGATTTTAAAACCTGGAAGAAAAGTGCAAGTAAGGATTCTTCACAACAACATTCAGTGATATGCAGTGCAGGAAAAAATCTTATTTGTACTAAATCAACAAGTAATTCATCACCTTGGCTTCCCCGAACACGATGTATGTGTCTGATGCAGGACTTTTATAAACATCTGGCTTGTTGATGACAAAGAGAATGTTCTTGGACTTTCGAATGGTCACACGGCCAACACCAACCACCTGAATGATAAAATAGAAATTATGAAAAGGTAAGACCACGCATTACAAAGATGCAAGTGCTATTCTTTTTATACTAACCTGCTTTAAACCTAATTTTGACATAATTTTGCGTGCTTTTTTCTCACTTCGGCTTTGTTTCGCCTTACTAACGAGTTCTTCACTAAATCCTGCAGCCTGTGCTAGCTATGGGAAATGATCATTGGTGGATGAGTTTCTATATTAGTACAAATATCTACATTATTATGGGTGTTGATACGGCTCCCAAACTACTACTCACTGGGCTTACTCCAGGTGCCCCGCCACATGTATGTTCTTCAATGTCTTGAACTGAGTCATCGCTGACAGAGTCAGTTTCAGAGGCACTTCCATCAGCTGCTTAATTCAGGTTATAAAAGATAGTTAAAATTCAATTGGTTAAAACTACTTATGTTGATTACTGCTGTAGTCCTTTATGGCGACTACTATTCATTATACCGTCATCATGCTTCTTTTCCTCCGTCTTCAGTTCCTCCATCATTTTCTCTACGCTCTGTTCAGGCATTTCTAAAGATTTTACAATACAGAATCTCCGCAATTAAGTTTGAATATCCAAAGCAAACACTGCGATTCGATATAGCAGACACTACGATTCATTATAAGACATGCATGCACATCCATGTATTATTTGCAAGGTTATCCGTTTAATCGTAACGTTTATAATTAGAAAACAAGAAATTGATTTTAAAAAAGTACGTTATATATTTAAGATTTCATAGCAACCTGTATTTTCTGTTGAAAATTAACGATTGAGACTGATGATCGTGGATTGCACGAGCCAAAATGTGATTACAATGGAGTTTCTCCTAGACCGCCATTTAATTGTCTAGCTGGAGCGCCACCTATTAGCATATCGTTACACCAACATTTTAGAAAGCGCTATAAAGCGAGGTTGACACGTCGTCTGAGCGCTCTCGCTGTTGTGGCGGGTTTTTTCAAATATTAGCGAGGTTTGGATTCCCTCAAAGCTCCAGAATGGACCTTAATAATCACCTTATGCAGAGTTACGCATAGGGCTACATCACGTGATGTTTTTTATCGAATCAACTACTAAAAGAACGTGCCACAGTACTTCACTTGATCTATAATGCACGCTATAATGCAGTGATTGAGTGCATACTTTATACACATGGCATACATGTACATTATATGCTAGTGTCCAATGAGAATAAATGAATAACAAATTATTTCTTGGAATACTTTTAGGACTCACTACACATTCCCTCTTCAAATGTCTGATATCATATTCTTTTCATCAATATAGAAGGTACATATCATATACTCATAATTTAAAATATAACGCTTGATGGTAATTTGGCTAGACCTCAAATATTTTAACGTGATATATTTATATAGATTGTGATAACATGCATCACTGCAAAATAATGCAAAAAACAGAATATGCATGCTGTAAATATACAGTAGATGGGGAAAATACCCATATTAAATTGCCTGTGAGCAAGACTTGTGCAACTTGCAAAATCATAAGTTTAAGCCTTTACCTTAGTCTAACCCGCAGTTAATTTCATTATCGTGGAAGTAATGTTTCAGTTCTTCAAGATTTCTTCCAAATTTTCACCATTAGGTATTTTAGATTCAAACTTTGATTTCATAATGCTTTTAAGTGTCTAAATTGTTACTTATGATACTGTAAGTAGGCTATTTATTTGTTAGGTACATTGAACTGTAAGAATGATGAACAACATAAAGAGAACTACATTTTAAAACAATGTTACTATTTAAGTTTTTATTGTAAGAAAACGTTTCTTAAAATTAAGAAATGTATCAAGATCATCACAGTTTTGAATACACATTTTCTAAAATCAATGGCACCCAGAATTTCCTACAAAGTGAGCATAATTAATTGTACATGCACTATCTGTATAATTCAGCTACTGATTTATAATTTTGGTGTTTGCTTTTGTCACACTTGCATCAACTTCAATATAAATTGAATTATTGAAAAGAATACAAAGTAATCATAAAAAATTTTATTGATTGCATAAACTAGTCATTGAAAATAAATGTTGGCCTTAGATGATTATTTATGTAGGTAAAGGCATTGTTGAATGCAAAGATGATAGATGATTTCTTAAGTGTTCTACAAAATCCAACATGACTCCAGCAAGTGTTTGGTCTATTAGGTATTGAGGTAGCCATCCCTAAGTAAATAGTAGGATTTAGTTATATGCAATGATTAGCACTGTGAAATCTACCTTGTAAAACAAACCTTTAAGTCTGTATTCACAAGCCAATGAAAATTACAAACATTTGGCTCTCCAGGAAGACACTCAATTATCCAAGCACATGGTCCATTTTCTCCCCTGTTTTGTGAGAAGAATGTTATGTTCACATATAACAGAACAAAATCATATGAATGAATACGAGTTGTAGTTCGGTCTACACATGAATAAAAATATATACACAATTGCCAACCTAACGTATGTTTTTTGTGGTGGCATTTGCTGGTGTTGAATAGAAATTCCTGCAGAGACAAAATCGTCACCACGTTTTTCCCAAATGCGCAAGTTTACAAAATCTCTGTATAATAAACCACATTCAATTTTATAAAATTTTATAAAATTTTTAAAAGTTATGCTAGGGCACACATAAGATCCATAGGCTTGGAGAAAGGATTCAAACTTGGATGAAAATCATGAATTTACCTGCTACACACTAAACCAGCTCCTCCTTCTGCTGCAACATAATATGTAATATCTAACTTCTCATCTAGAGTTTGAAGTACCTAATTTGTCAAAAGAATAAACAGTTACCCTTGAACATGAATCAACCATACAAACATTATAAATGCCAAGGTTGATAAGGAAAACTACCTTAGAACAAATCATGCTTCCATTCCATTTTGGAGAATCCTCCAAGTTTATGTGCATTTCTTGAAATACAAGTTTAGGAGGAGCCATTATCATGCCCTAAATCAAAATTTGACCCTAAATCAATTGTTTTTCATCTTGGCAGTAAACCATTCAGTATTACAACAGTAATTAGTTATACAAACCACAAACTTATACATCTTCTTATTTTTAAAGCCTTTTTTGCTATATATTGTATCATTGTTTCGTGTGCATTCAACCTGCCAACCTTCAGAGTTCAGCTCATTGCATGCAATGGACAAAGCTTCTTTTGCCTTTTTGCGGTAGCCCTCCTGATAAATGTAAAAAATGTGTAAATTTCTCAGTGTCTATGAAAAAATTAACAAAATTGGAGTATCAAAATGCTCGACCTACTCGTTCTACGTATGAGCTAGTAAGACCTTCCTCATCTTCAGATTCTACACAATTTAAAATGAAATCGATCAGTGGTAGTCTTTTCTCGCTGTCACCAAGCAAATTTGCTATTTACCTGCTGGTGAGGCCATCGGTGAATAATAAGATGAACGTTCAGTGACCGAGCCAACATATGCCCCCAGTAAAGGAGAGCGCTCACTAAGACCATACCTTGCTGTATAAAATACCATTCTCATTATAAATGTCAAGAAATGTTAATGAAAAGTGTTTAACAGACATTCATCTATACGAGCAAGTTTCACCTTCAACATCCATGGCTTGTTGCTCTCTCGGAATAACTCTGAAATCAAGCAACCAAACCTCCCCCCAGGCCAATATGAAGGAACTTAGCAATAAAAACACCCCAAATGTAGAATTTGCCTGAGCTTCATCCCACTGAAATTAGGAAATTATAACTGAAATGACCTACAAAGCATATGCAACAGCTGCAATGTCAACATCAAAGTACAAACATACGTACACCATAAAAAAAGACTTTACTGACGAGAAAGGCACTTGTTCCCAACGTGGTTAGCTAAGTAATGCAAGTTATTTTATGTGAAGTCACTACTTGCTAATTCATGAATCTTAATTGCATGGGTACTCACGGCAACAGCCCACCAATGATTTATGTGGATGAGTCCATACATAAGGAGCAACATAATGGATCGAGCAATAGCTAGCATCTAGTTTACAACAAGGAGATGTATTTTGATTAATTTATATTGTCAATGACTACTAATCGTGTTGTGCTCCGGGATCTGTCAATTTAATTGTAACGTATACTTGCAATAACGTCGAATAAGGATGTGCGGATATTGTACTGCAACACTTCATTCTTTATGTCATTTATTAAATTGTGATTCGACAGCTAGAAATCAATTTAAAGAGATGAACAAGAATAATGTGAGAAAAACATTGTATCAGATCGATGGGATGCTATCAACATCAGCTGATGCATGTAACTGGCTTACCACTAAACAGATGAGCCACAATAAACACGTGAATAAAAAGTCGAATGTGACGAACAGGCAAAAAAACCTTCTGACAGGGGAAAGTTGTCCCTGTTTTCCTCTAGTCCCAGCGACGAAATGTTCCAAGGAACTGGAGTTGATTGGGCCGTTACTCAAATCTGGAGTCTGGCCGCGATCAGACCCAGATGCACTCGGTACTGTTGCCATAGCACGTACCCCGTAGAGATGATCCAAATCACAGTTCCATTTTAGTTTTTGTCAGTCGCAATAACAAACAAGTTGTTGTTAAAGCTAGCTTTTTATCGCGTATACTGTGGTGTGTCATCAAAAACATTACGTGATCGCCTTGTTCCAGTCTGCATTGACCTCAGACTGTGCTCAGACGGAAGTTGGTGGAGCGCTGAGCTGAAGCGGGAAATTTCGAACCAGCAGCAGTCCCATTTTTCGTCATATCATCTGATTTCTTCATAAAACCACAGTATAATACTGCGATAAAGCATTCCGGTAGGCTTCAGATTTCTGCGACGAAATTTGCTAGTGCTAAAGTTGTCAACAATAATGTGACAACTAGTGTTCCTGACAGTTTGGGTAATTTTATGCCTCTATCATCAGCCTTGGTAATTATTTCTGCTACACCTATATGTATATTCTAGCTGTTAGGAATTTTAGATTATTTAATTTGCAAGTTTCAACTTATCTTAACCATGATCGCCTTGCAATCTAATATACCATCCTTTAAAATTCTTCTTTTTTTACATATTGTTCGTGAATAACTCATCATTCTTTGCCTTTTTTGATTTCAATATGCAATTGCCTGCATGCTAATTTATGCCCATGCATTCACGTCACTATATACTGTGCTCAGGAGGGGCATAGAACTAGAGAATATTGGATTATAAAAAGAGGAATTCCGTTTTTGAGCTGTATCTGTGGCTGCATGGTTTGGAAGAATTTCCAAGTGATTTATAATGCATCAGTTTGGTGCTACGTATAGTTCAAAATTAACAGTGATTTCCTTACTTCAAAGATAAAAGGCGAGACTCATCTGTGACATCCAATTAGCTCAAACAAAGACTATCTCAACAACAACACGTATAGTCGAGCAATTTAGCTCATTTCAATTCATTACCCTACAGTGGAAGGTACACATGTGGCATATGGGAGGGGGTAATCATTATATCCAAGTTACAGTAAGTTGGATTAAATAGCCTCGTCATGATGGACCCCAACGTCAAAATTAAGTTGTATTTTCACAGGCTTGGGATCCTAACTTACACAAGGAGTAGGATGGGTGTTACCGTAGATAACTTAATTTCTTAATTCAATCACTGCTGAGAGCTGTTTGTAGATTCAACTGGTTTATTCGAAAGCTTAATCTCAACTAAACTAGAACTCTTTGTTTTTAAATTCAAATCTGCACATGTCAATTGCCATGTGCAATGTGCATGTGCAGCTCTTATAAATGCAATTACTAACCTAAGCATGTGCCAGTTAGAACTGCGCAATGGAACTAACACAAACTCAGGTCAGTAAAACTTCCTAAATATTTACATATAATTAATTTAACCGTAACAATGGGAAAAGGAAAGGTAATGTCCGATTTAATATCCGAACTATTGACCTGAGGGGAATGTAGGAAGCCATGAAATCAGGATAGCCAACTCGGGTGTCAAACTCTTGTATCCCGAATGCAAGGCGAAAATGCTACCAATCAGCCACTTTGCATGATCAAATTAAATGTGATGCTATATGTGCCCAGATTTGTAACTGAGCAAACGTTCGGCATGGCAAAAGCACCATAAACATCCATGAGCATTAGCCATTTTTAAGCTTAGAGTCCATTGGACTCCACATTCGTGATCGTAAATGGAGTTGTAATCTGTTTTAAGCCTTGATCAATTTGCGAGTGAATTTACCCTTTTGTGTAAGATTTTTCTAGTAGAAAACGATCATCTACAAGTTTATGCAAAGACGGCTGTTCAGAACTTGTTTTCCAAAACAGTTTTTTTATACACCATAAAGCACATAGAGCTACAGACAGCATGTTCTGCCACAACCTTATTTCTTCATCATTAACCATATGCTGGATCTCAAGTTGACATAGCTGTGATTATCTATCCATCAATGACAGGGCATCTATTGGCTCCCCACCCTTCATTTATCCACCATGACGTCATAAACATTTCCATAAATGTTATATTTTATCTTTGTTGTTGTAGATAAATTGAGTCATTCTAGCACATGTAATGTTACAAAGATCAATGGAAAAAGGAATCACAATCTTCTCCATGGATTTTGGTTTCTAGCAATTGATATGCATTTCTAACACAATGAATCTTTATTTTGAAGATTCAATAAAAAATTAATACAGTTGTAACTTGCAGTAACTTATCACATATTATGTATTACTGAGAAAATAGCAAGAAACTTTGCTGCCAAGATTCTGCATGGCACACCTTTCCAACTTGGACTTGTGGAATAGCAAATGAAAATATGCCACTAATTTGAAAATCCAAATAATGTCCCCATTTACGCACTGTAACATCTAAATTCAAAGTGAAATTATGACCAGTGAATTGAATCAGTGCTGATAAGTTTATTTAGGAATTGTTTAACGCCCAACAAGATAAGTGAGATGAAACGTTAAGCATTTTATATATATACAAAGGCTTTTTTTTGCACTTGCTCACTACCTTTCATCAAGAAACATGCAAAACCATTTACTCATACACATCACAACAGGTTGAAGTGCTACTAACAGCAAGCAGTCCTTTTTGCGCTTGGCGATAAAGATCCTAAAATTACGTTTTAGACACTGTCCAAACAGTTGATGAAAATGGGCAAGCCACACATCTACCAAAGGTTGGGGAAAGTTATAATGGTTGTAAGATAGCGTTGGTAATGGTACAAAAAAGCAGCTGTGAGAAACAACAACAGCTATGTGCTCCAGGAATGTACCACCACAATAACACGCACACTATACAAACTTCAAAATGAAGTACCTTAATTCAAAAAAGAAGAAATACGAAAGCTAGAAATCATTATCTTTTGGCTAATTTGAGGACTATGCTATGTCTAGTTGGACTTTTCTCTTCCGTATTTATTACTGTAGGATTCCAATCAGTATCTTCCAACGAACTAGATGGAATTGGATCTGGTACCATGAGCGGTATTTCCGGAATTCCATTCCATTCTGTATCCATAATGTCTGTAGGAGGTCCAGCCAGTGAATGTTCATAGTCTGCTGTCTCCTGAAGCATTTGATCATATTCTTGGTCTTGCAATGGAAACGTTCGTGAATCCCAAGGTAAAACAGGGATTTCATCAATAGTAAAATCGGGCGTGGGAATGCGCAGATCATCGAGCATTCGATCTCGTTTTGACAATGATGTTGTTCGACGTCTAACAGACAGCTGGGAAGCTTCCTCTCCAAAAGGTGCTGGTGTGGAAGGAGGTGTAGTGATTGGCGATTCATGCAACTCCATGTTGTGAGGTGACATGGGATCAGGAGTGTTTGCACCGCTGCTATCTGCACGACTGTCACTGCGCATGCTACGTGTTCGCCGAGCTGTTGCATGCTGCCTGTTTTGAAAACCCATGAAACGTTTTTTCTCATCATGCTCACATTTATCATGGCGTCGAGCACACATTTCATCAGTAACATCCTCCTGGAAAAGATCCATGAAAAACAGTTATATAAAATAATCTGCTTAGGAATGTGTGTTTGTAATACCAGCGGGTCAAGGTATTTTTGCACCCTGATGAATGTGTAACTAAACGTAATTCTGACAAGTAATCCAGCTCTTGTATAAACAGCTGATTAAAGTACTAATGCAATGCATCTCTGGGCGTGGTCATCAATTCTAATCTGTGCAATTGCTTGCATGGTTGCTGTCACCATTTGTCATTTTGGAATCACTAACCAGTGATAGCCAATCACAGTTAAACACGCTGCAAACAAACATCCCATCCATACCTGTTCGTTGGGAGCACCTTGGATGACTGATGTTGATTCCGCATCTTCCACATCTTCCACGAGGCGCCACCTTCAAGAATCAAACATTTAAATACAAGTCACATGACTAAAAGCGCAAATACGTTAGCTAAACCCACTTTGGTGTAAGGATTTCCTTGTACTGCAGTCGCTCAACACGTGTAGCTGCTGCCATGCTGTATGGAATGACAATGTTATTGATGTCAAAGGCACTTTCACCTCTACGACGTCGCATCATGTCATGAAGCATGCCTCCCTTTTTTGGATGCTCCCTTATATCTGCAGAACCCCAGCTGGAATTTCCAGAGGCTGTAAAATTGTCATTAACATGTGAATTAGAACACTGTTAAGAAAAACAATATTTTACAAATGGCCACAGCTCCAATTACCTTGTGAGGATGAATTTTCGACACATCCTGGTGATGGAACGGGAGATTCAGGCTTTGAAGAAAGACCACTGGATTCAGAGATGCTCCTTTGACGATGTTGCTCACCTGGTATGTTTAATTTCCATAACATATGTCGAAGTTAGCAAAAGTTGACACTATTCCATACTAATGAAAAAAAGTGGACAGGAAATCTCAATTGATTTTATAATCAAACCTGAATGAGATGTTTTTTTCATGCGGGGGCGACCAGCATCGCGACGTCTCCTCCTTCCCGGTACCCTTTTTTCCTTAGTCAGCTTCTTTCGAAGTTCTGCAATAGTAATCCACAATTAAGCTTTGAAATTTGTAATTTATTGATTATCAGCAAGTGAAGTATGTACACCAGTTGGAAAACCTACTAGCAGTCAAGGTAGCAGCAGCATTTTTCTTAAGTTTTCGACACTGCTTTCGAGCGTGTTCATTGATGTTAAGAGGCCCTCTTCCCTTCCTAAGAGAACAAATTTTAAAAAACAAATGAGATTCTTTGCAACAAATAAAATACAATGCAGTTGCAATCTGTTAACAAAAACAAACTTCTTGACAGTAGCTGTGGATCTTGGTTTGCCCAGTGGTTTCCCAGGATCTCCACTTTTTAAAAGAGCATCAAAATGGACAGCAAGAGGTATATCTGTTGGATATGTTTGACAGTTTTTTATAAAAGCTAACATGCACAAAAAAGCTTATGTTGCACTGATACAGAAATAGTAATAATTACCTTGTGGGAAAGAGAGGACAGGGTGAAAGCAAGGATCCAACAGACTGACGCGTTCATTAAATGACAGTTTGTCCGCATCTACATTTTGGAGAAAGTTGAGTCTGCCACAGCAAATGTTGCAAACACGAGACATTGGTGAACACCCACACTGCACAGAAGATAACTTTGCAGCCTTTCGGTTGAACTTTGGTAGATCCACGGTTCGAAGAAGTTTTCGCCTTTTCAAAGGCCTTAAAGGGCAAGTTCTGCTACAGTTGCCTTCTGGCAATGATGTTCCTGTCTCAAGACTCGGAGCTGTTACCCGAGAGGAAGTCCCTGGCACATAACCATTCATCTGAGCAGAGGAACCAGCACATGTCACATTTGATTTTTCACCGAGAATGGGTTCTTTCATGGTTCTTATCTTGCGATAAATCTCACTAGTTTGATGTATCCGAAACTCCAGATCTGACACTTGGGCCTGTAACCAAGTCCACCGACTGATAACAGCGGCACGGTCCATTGCCCACCTCCAAGATGCCCTCCTTCGGCTAAAGACAAAATGAAAATAAACATCCAGTCTTACAAAAGTACACATCGTGAAATCTTAAGTGCGATTTTCAAAGATATGAACTTCAATTTTAAAGTCGGGTTAGGATGTTGCTAGTTGTGTTGGATGTACCAATAGCTTGCGTTTTTTTTTACAGGATCAACATTTTTCAGTAAGTTGTCATTGTTGATAGTGAATCATATTTAACTTTCTTTCATGAAAGAAACCTAGAGTTTTTAATACCTATCCACAGATGAGCTTCATAAAACCAAAAACTTTATGAATGCAACAGTTAATGGTTTAAAAAACACAAGTAACCAAACTGTTATTATAGTGAGATTTTTGGATTTGATTTAAAGTGCTCAAGTTCCATACACAAAATTCAATAGGCAAAATGAAATGGTAACTTTTGGTGGACATGTTATTGCTAAATCGTGTAACTACTGCATTTCTTAATAACTTTTGGAAAGTGGATCGTAGCACAATATTTTCATCCGTGACAAACATGTCATTTATTCCACATTTACTGGTCATCAATTTTATAACGATTTGCCCTTTGTGTTTAAATAAAAAGTACCCAAATACAGAACCACAACATTCAGGAATGGGATATGACGATTTCTTGACTATTGGTTGCTATTAAGTGTAAAAGATTTTTTTTAAGAAACAAAAATCATGACTAGCCTACTTGAAAATTGATTACATTAGAGATCATCTTTACTGACGCTTTCATTCATTGCTGCAATGAATAAGGCCTACAGAATTTCTTAACGAAAATCTACACCATTTTCCACTTTATAAAATAGACGGTCAAAATATGTCATCAACTTTTATATATTTTTGTCATGGCCCCCCCATTTCTTCTCATGTGACAATGTTAAATATTTCGAAATTTTACAGCACAAACTGCTAATCAAAGGATACCACATTTAAGCCATCTTCTGCCTAATATTACATCTTCAATAGTAACAATTCTGCTAATTTATACAGGTTATCATGAATCCCAGTCCTTAAACTGGCAACTGTAATAAAATCCTCCCTACTTAACAAAAAGAAAGATTTCCAAAGGAAACTGCGGACTGAATTTCGGATTTCACAAGTTTCACATTATAAAAAACATTTTTCAAAAAATGGGTAGGCTATACACATTTTTTCAAGAAAATACAAAATATAAATTTAAAATTAATTTGTTATAAATGCTTGCCATTCCTAAATCCCATACCTAAACGTGTGATGCCATAGACATTCCCTAGGGGACGTTGTGTTAGAAGACATGGACAGTAACTGTTGCATCCAATTTATAGCAATGAAATTGACATTTTAATAAGAACACTTAAGATCTACAAATATCCCATTAATGGCTGAAAAATGTTACAAACAAGAATAGCTTTGATATCTTTTGCATAATTTGACACAGTGCACACCAAAATTTGGTCAAAAACTAGCATTTGATTTTTTAACATAAGATACCTCACATTACAGCAGATTAATAATAGCAATTAAAATAAAACTAAAAATACATCCTGCACTTAGGGGGGAAAAAACGCTTCCTCATAAAGAACCCTATTATAGATGATGACAATAAATGAAAACTTATTTGATGAGATCTTTCAGAAGGTGGTGAGAAATTACAGATGTTTGTAAGGAGCTAGATAGTCACTTACATAGGCAATGGTATAGCCTTGGATCGCTTTTCATCTGTGGCCACCTCAGTTTCATCACAGCTTTCCCCACCAGAACTACTGGCTGTTGCATCAGAATCTATGTCTTTTTCCAAATGCTGGAGATTTGTTAGAAGATTTCCACTAGTCCATTTTATTTCTTCACAAGCATCTTTGTCCAGTTTTGCTGACCCTAGGCAGTTTTCGGACTCAAGTTGGATTCTTGTTCCATATCGCTGCAAGCAAGTACCCGACCTATTCTGTGGTTGTTTGCGCAGCTTTACATTAGCAGCTGTCGCGTTGCTTTCAGATTCTAATTTGCGCACAAGACTTACCAAAGCTGCTGTGGATAGGTTTTTCACATCCTCACTCTGTAGGATGTCAGATTTGCGATTGACACAATTCCCATTGTTGGATGATGAAGAAGAAGATGAAGACGAAAGTTTATTATGATGCAGTAAAAGACTGGCTCTAGTGTTTGTGACGGGCAACTTTAGCACTTTTCTTTGATAACTGACATAATCAATTAACTGGAGGCTCACGTGTTGTACAAACTGCGTTGCCTGTAACTTGCGAATCCGCTTCAGCATCCGATCAGTCTTGCGTTGAAGATTTACCTGAGACCTTTCCCGGGCAGAAATAAGGTCCATGATGTTGACATTTTGTCGTGGCGGGTACAGAGGATGTTGCAAGATTGGCGTCGAATTTGGAACAGTCATATCGTACTGCTGGAAGTCTGCTTCTGTCCCTGGTGAATTGGCATTCATCATTAAGCCAGTGTTAGTTTTCATCAAACCCATGGTACGTTTGCCAGTGGTAACAACCCTACTACGAACATAACATAATTAGGATAAGATATTAGTTCAGTATGTTCAATTACACAAAACTTGGGAAACATTCGCTTATTACTTTAGTTTAAACAGAATTTCAAGAGACTGACTATATCGTCAATAACTAATCTCTCCCACATAGAATAATTTGTACAATAGGTCTATTAATTTTTAATAAGATAAATATAGAAAAGAAGCAAAACATGTACTCTAATTTTGCTTTATAAGGTAAAGTAAAATTGATCAATATATATTTCTGTTTACAGGAAACTGAAATTTTACGAAGGAATTTTAAGAATTTCAATTCCACATTGCAGAATGATTTGTAATTTAAAAAATAAATCTTGATTCAAACGTTCAATCCTAGATGTGGTACTATTTATCTTTCAAATTATTATATAGCATGAAATATACTGGCTCTGACAATAGCCAGTTTCTAATAAACTGTAGAAGACTGGAAATAAACTGAAATGTGACCAAAGTAGCTGGGTGTCATTGATAAATTTCATTGCTCATTTCCGAGTTCCATCACATACTGTTTCTGACATCGGTCAATTCACAAGGCAGAATTTGAAAAGTTTCGTTGTCATCCTAACTGTGAAGTGGTATGTTTTCTGTTTTCCTGTCATCAAGTGTTTAATTTAGTACAAGGATATGACTTAATAAAATACTTACATTTTATAACTATCTCTTTGAGCAGCAACTAATCGAAGCTATTATAATTTCTAACATTCTAACTTTAGATTATATGGAAAGAGGGATGTACCTCATTATTTTCTCATATTAAATTACGTTTACACTAATAAATGTGTTATGACAATCACTGAAAACCGTGATTCCAATTTTTATTCTTCTCCGCTTTAAAATGTCATCCTAACAAGACCAGATGTGCAGTTTCGTGTCATTAAAAGTACATAGTAAAATCAAAATTGACATTTGCATCAAAGTTAGTATCAGGATAAAACATTGGCGACGAGGCATTTAAATTGACTCGTGCCTAACTAAATGCTGCAAGGATGACGACCAAATAGGAGACATTTAACATTAATAAACTGAAAACTTGGAAGTTTTAAAGTTTCAAAAAAAGTCCCATGGATATTCTTCAGTGCCTTCGATGTAATAAGCGAATGTTTCGAAATCAACGTGGAGATATTGCCAAAAAACGTTGCCAATTTACCTACTATCAACGTTGTGACATTTGGACGTGGTCTTCCCATTCATCGTACAGTGACGATGAGTCCCGGCCAAGCTGGGACACGTTTTCCCGCCTCTGTTCGGGTTACCATTGACGACGAGCCCTGAGCTCACGTGGTACGGAGCCAGGGGACTCTTGTTGGCATAACACAGCTCCTGCACCAAATTGGTCAACTGGTCCGGATCGCAATCTTTCAGGCTGGTCGGGCTCAAGTCCGAATCGTCCTTAGCGATGGACGACGTCGGCGAGTAGGGCAATTTCAGCTTCTGGGCCTGGCCGGCTGCTTCCGTCAGGGCGGGGGCCATTGCCAAGGAGCACCATAGCCCGAACGGATTTGGGGGGAAGGAATGGGGAAAACCAAACCCAATAGGAAGTCAAAGGGCTAGTCGAACGAACGTGAAACCAACATCTTTTCGCGAGGAAACTCGACGTTCAATCTTCGATGCCTTTTTTAGTGGTTCTAATCGAGAAAAAGCGACCGTAAACAACAAAGGGATGCCGTCCCATTATAACGATACCCACCCCACGTGACGAGTCCACGTCCGTTGTGCGCC
>JAQGAO010002515.1:0-19465 GCA_034697705.1 Ommatoiulus sabulosus
TAACTCAAATTTTCCATATCTCAAATTTTTTTTCTGGTCCCTTGGAGCTTCGAGTTATAGAAGTTTCACTGTAAAATGAATACTTATTATAACTGAAGAGAGGATACAGAAAATTAAGATCAGTTTGAGGATACAAGAAAACTATTAAACTAGCAAAATTACTAATAATTTTTCTTTCGTTCATGCCAATGAATATACAATGCACCTCATGCAGATTTTGTAATTAAGACTCCACATGACTTTCACTCATTATGTTGGCATCAATTACACAGAGGCAAGTTTTTAGTGGATGATTTGATGAAAAAGTCATGTGATACTTATTCTTGCAAAATTATGAATGAGGGCCACACTGTAGCATAGTTTGAGCCTAACATTTTTTTCAGTCAATTACCATTCTTATTATCAAGAAAAGAAATCAAAAAAGATGTTCAAACTAAAATACTAAGCTAAATAAAAGAATGCTTCTATATTAAAACTAAAAAGACAAGTTTACAAGTGCATATGGTTTCCTGACAATTTCTTAATAGGTAAACAATACTTACACACAGCTGACATTTGTTTTCACAATAAACAATGACGACAAGTAGTTAGTATAAATTAGTACACGCCAAACGTTGCCAAAACACAGGCATTTTTGAAAGAAAAAAAACGTGCACATATGTTAGTGGTGCACAAAAGCAAATGTTTTCCAAAACAAATGAGCCCAATTTTATACTTTGCTCATAGGGTAAAATAAAAAGATAAGCATACCCGTCACTCTCCTCAGCCATGAAATATTCCCATAAATGAGCCATAACCGGAGCATCGGCCCTGTACGTAGAAGAAAGGAGATACAGCCATATGCAATAGTATTACAAAGCCCCAAGACCGAGTTAACAGTTTATGAATGACAACGACCCTGCATTTCAGGCATCCGATAAATAGAAAGCTTGTTAAAATACTGTTCCACCATTGTTAATCCTGTACCCGGGTATTGAAAAAAAAAAATTAATCATGCAAAAACATTTAGTCCAATGTGATCTAGCCAACATGCTGAAAGAGAATAATGTTATTAATTAACAATGGCGACACTGTTGTTGTGATAAAAATCTTCAGCCTTTGGTGTCTATTCAGTCAAATGATTCTATAAGCAATGAATCCAAGATGCAGACTATATTTTTTACAATATAAAAATTATATGGATTTTACGAATGACATGAATATTCAAGGACAACATTTGCCAGCAAATTGTATATAGTCAAGGCAGTATGCTGTATTTGACAAGTGCATAGATGAAACTTCCAGGAAACCAAAAATAAAAGCAAACTTCTTATCTTTACATTTGCCTCATGATTTTTAAATGAACTGCAGAAATTGTGACTAAAATATAAGTTTTACCACTTATGAAAACAATGAAATTAGCTTACAACTTGAAATTTAAATTTTCAATACAGGGCTTTCTTTGATCAGAATATGAAACTAAATATTCTCCCATTACTCAAGAAGAAAGAAATATGAAACGTTAAAAATGGAAACTGAAGAAGTATGCAATTACAAATAGCAAAGGATTGCAATGAACGCTGCAAAGAAAAGCATACCGCTCAAATGTTACATCTTCACACATTACATATTCCCAAATATGAGAAACAACTGCTGCATCAGCCCTAGTAGAAACAAAATGAAAGTCAATTTTGTGGCTGAAAGTGAATCCATTTGTTATCAAACAATTGTGGCAATTCCCGAAAAACATCCAACATAAAACTAAGCACAATAAAATATTTTGTTAGCATGGCAGTCATACAATCAAAATGCAGCAATTAATGTTTCAAATAGATGCTTAAACAGCCAATCTCAACAACAATAACTTACCATGAATGCTCTGCATTAAATCCAACCTTTAATTTAAAATAAAAAATTGTAAGCATGATGAAAATACAATAACTTTAGGCAAAGAAGTCCTAGAGAAGATAATCAATCACCTTTGCGTTTTTTCCAATGATCAAGTTAAAGGATTTATCAAACCATCGATCATATCCTTTGCCATGTAGCAAACTGCGACCAAATGAATCCAATTTACTTGAATCTTTCTGTTATATTAAAAACCATGTTAAATTAGTAATAAACATTATAGTTATCAATATATTTATTATTCTATAGCAGTAATGTGAAAATGGCACCACTTCCTTCATACGAAGACAACTTTTTATACAGGGAAAGTGACATTAGTAAATAAAATAAAATGAAAATAAAGCATTTGATTGAAACATGATTCTAACGAAATGAGTTTAGTATGAAGGGGAAACGAAAACACTAATATTTATTTTATTATAAATTAATAATAAATGTTTAATATTTTTTCGCGAAGGATACGAACCTGTACGATAAACTAGGGGTTGCCACTGGAAAACATGACCTTGACGCAATTAAATTATATTAAAATAAATGCTGGTGTTTTCATTCCCCCTTCATACCATAACATTTTGTTAGAATCAAATTTCAATCAAATGCTTTGTTTTCATTTCACTTCACAAAAGTCCCTTTCCATGCCTTACCCTGTATTTAAACAAAAAATGCTTAAATTAATTTAATGTATGCTTAATTTTGAAAAAAAATGCTTACTTGGTCGAATTCATAGTTAATGTCATCCAACACGACAACAAAAGCAGCCTGTAATTAAATATACAAGAATATCAGAAGACATTCTATATGCTCAAATCACCACAAAATGTAAAGCAAAAATTGTAAACAACAAATTTCACCTTTTCAATAACATCGAGCGATGCACGATTAATACCCTTGGAAAAGTATTCCTGCCTGGCTTTGGCCCAAGTAACCCTGGTTAATAATAATAATTGAATTAATAAAAGTCATCGAAAAAATAATCCTAGTTGTGGTTAAAATTTTCACCTGTCTGAAGCTGTTAGGGCTCCTAGGTATTCCTCTCCTTTTTGAGGTTTATCATCACTATCCAAAATTCTCTGGATCTGACTGAGAAGTGCAAGACAAAAATTGTTTTTTGCAATGATTTAAATTAGGAACATGATACACTAATATACACTTACAGCTCTATTTCACATGGTTTGAGAAGTCGACCATTGTGATGAATAAGTAATTTATACCAGCATCCAGCATGGTAAACAGCAACATGATTACTATCTTTCTGATGAACAACTTTATCTGCAGAAAATTCAAAACATAGAAAGCATTAAACGGCTTCAACATTTCACTTGACTAGAAGATAAAAAGACCCAATTACATTACGACAAATACATATCTGTTTTTCAAGAAATTTGCATTAGTAAAGATGTTAAACATTGACAGAGAAACTAATTTTTCTTTGTTGGTCAGGACGACGAATTTCAAAGAATTGTCATTACAATGTTAAATTGCATATACTGCACATGGAACTTTAAATTCCATTCATATTATTGGATATCACCATGCATAAACAAAATTGGTTTTATCAAAGTTAGATCATTTCCACGATCAAAATGAATTGAGACATACCAGATTCCACTCCAGGAACGCGAGTTGTATTGAACACTCTTTCATATTGCCAGGAACACAGAGGTACAGTGTATTGAACCATGATCTAACAAATACGGAACAGTTACAAACCCTCAAATGTAAATTAAAAATGCAAACCGGCAAGTTAGCAAAACTTACTGGCTCCAATTCTTGCCTTTCGATGAGTCTTCGAAATTGCAGGCAAAAATGGATTAAATTTCCTGCTCTTGCAGCAGGAATTGAGGTAGGATTAACCAGAATGGCATCCTAAAAAATAAAAATTCTGCCCTCGATCGCTGATTTCAAATTGCCTAATTTTAATAATCATTTTTAACTTACAATGCCATAAAAGTTGCTGTTGACCATTAATGGTGCTCGTCCCCTGAGATACACATATTCTTCCCACCAATCGGAAACCTGCGAACCACTTGATTATTAAAATGTCCAAGAAATCAACTCATTCAAAATTATATACATATATACAAATGACAACAGTTAATCTTACATAATTGCTGGTGAACCATGATTTCAGTACAAGGTATCTTTGAAGCTTTTTGGCAATCCCACCTTTGAATTCATTGGCTAAACTTTCCATGCGTGCGTACTTTTCATCATCCATTAATGGACGCACAGAGCGCAAATACTGTAAAATGATGGCACATAAAAGGTAATGCTCAACAATTTTCATTGAAGATATTAGCAAATTAAAATTTTGCATTCAGCTTGCTAAGTAATGATAGATTTATTAGAATAACCATCAGGCAATGATGCAGTTTTTAAATTATTGTGGGTAATGCAAAGCATCAAAATGAGTTTGAAGGTTTAAAGGTGAAAACTTTTCTCTCCATTAATTTAAAAAAAAAATGAAACTGACACAAATCTAACATTAAAGGGGTTTCTGAAATCTGAAGGGATTTTTCATGGGAACTTAATTTTAATGAAATTAGGAATATAATTAAAAATCAAATATTTCAAAGGTAATTCTTTTGATATTTTACCCTTGTTTAGAGACACACATAAGTTAATATAAAGAACAAAATCAAATTCTATAATGCAACAAACTTGAGCAATTTTACCCTTCGCATTGTTTCATCAACTGATGGAACAGGTAAACTTGGAAGTGAACCTTGAAAGCTGTACAACATTGGTTTCCTCCAGGACAATGCTTTCACCAGAATCTAAATAAATTCCACATATCAGTTTTCAAGTATAAAATGATTCCAAAAGAAATCGAAATGCACACATTTACATGCATACATACCACCCATGCTTTAGATTTAAATGACATGGATCTACCACCACCTCGTGGCTCATACATCCATCCTTTGTAGATGAACAAAAGCTTCAGCGTATAACGAACAAGAAGAATGAAAGACCACCACAAGGTAAACCCAAATATGGCACAGCTTAATATAAGAGCTGCCGTAGGGGCAAAATATTCCCTGAAATATAACATTTAAACAATTATTAAAATCCATTCTTACGGATGTACCTGTATCGTGGCAACTTTTAGAGATAATTGTGTTGAAAACGAAGCTTTACACTAGTTACAGTTCACTGGATGATTCTTAACTGAGACAACACATTGCCTAAAAAGCTTCTTCATTTACTATCAGGGAATTTTAAAAAATATATAAATCCCACTTGATATAGAAGACTAAATAATAGAGAAGATAGGCACAAAATTGTAAATTTTTCATATTTTTGTAGATAGGATGGAATGTAACCACCATTTTTTCCCATTGAACACTACACTAGATGGCACATATTGAAATCAAAACGAAGTCTAAAATTAATACGTTGGAATTTCAAAATGTAAAATTTCCATTTACCAACAATTCCCTTCCTTATCTGCCAATGTAAAATTCTACCTTGGGCAAAATCAACAAAAAACTATGTTGTCGAAATATTACCGTAAATTATTTCATAAAAGAAACAGGATGATCATCCGTACCCTGGCACATGTTGTTCAATCCATGAGATAGATCCCCTTGATACATCATAGCCAAAATAGTATAACGAAGCAATAATAGAAACCACGACATAAAGACTGTGTGGCGAAGCAGGATATACACCATTCTTTATACTATTCTGTAAAAAAAGTTTTTTTAATGAATTAATAACATCATCTTTTGCTTGCTTATTGGAAAATTCTTTGAAGGCCAAGATGACACGAAAGCATTTAGGAAAAACACCTAAAAATATAAATTCGACTTGGCTATTGCATCAACCCTGCATATCAAGGAGTAATAAATTTCACACAAGGAAAATTCAACGCACACATTTCAAGAAGATGGAAAATGAATTATAATTCAAAATACAGGTTAAAGATTATAAATTATCAGTTTCTGTTGTGAAATCAAGGGCCTACTAATAATTATTAATCGTGACACGTTTAACAAATTACATACATTATATAGTTTCTACATGTACACGTATTAATATTTTCAGAGACATGATGCATAATTAGACAATTTTAATTTATTAATGAATTAAAATCAATTCGAGAGTTTCTTTCGAAAAGATTGAATAAAAAAGCCCTCATGATTAATTTCAGAATAGCCTACCTCTAACCCCCCTCTTAATCTGGGTTGAAATATGATTTTAAATAAACAATTTGATGTTTTCAGAGCTCAACGATGATTCGTGTTTTGATAAATCAATCATCTTTTGATGGGTTTCCAACGTCACACATTTGCTAAGTGCTCCAATTTTCGCAGCAAATTACATAATGTCTGGCCCCCAAGCTCTCAACAATGACATGAGCTATAAAATTAAACTTCCTGAAGTGGGTTTGTTTTAATGACAACTTTCCTGAATAAAGTTATGCCTGAAATCTTCCAAATTCTGCGAGCCCTATACTAGGGTTTCATCAAGGCCGTAACATTTAATTTGATTAAACATTGCAATACAAGTTGCTAAATTACAATTCATAAATTTGGTTTTTTTTATCCCTATTGTCTTATCTTGGTAAGTTTTAACTAACGCTCCGGGTTAGGGGCGTTTTCTTACAATTTCTCCTGTGTAAGCCATTGCATTTATACGTATGTTGTTCACTGCCCTCAGGATATGAAAGTAAACCCCGGTTTCAAGTCTGCTAAGGGGCCATTCAAAAAGGACGTCCTCATGCAGGGGGTAGGGGGAAATAGGTTGAGTCACGGACACAATGTGGACAAGGGGAGGGAGGGGGGTATGACCAACTCGGACGTCCACTTGATAAAAGAAATGCCAAATAAAATCAGTTCCCAAACAAAAAGGGAAATTGAGCTCAATATCGCATAGGTGATGTGTTATAAGTTGCAAAAGTCAGTAAACAGCTAGGGTACCTCGACCCAGTCCTGGAAAACCTGGAAAGGTCAGAGAACTTAAAAGGCTCCGGGTCCGTTTGCAAACTTTCAAATTTTCCCAGCACAAATTTGCAAAATGTTCATTTTCTTGATCGACCGGACACAATATGGACAGGGGGTAGGGGGAGTTTAATTTTGAGGACGTCCTTTTTGAATGGCCCCTAACTGACTCCACCAGAACAGTATAACCAGATGGCCATCAAACTAGCAAAAATTGGCCCATTTCTGCTAGCGGTTTCGTGCACCTAACTTTCCCCATTAATTTGGTAAATTGCCAACAATGTAACACTGACGCACAGATAACGAAGCACAAACCTCTACCTCAAGGCGCCAATATTAATCAATGAAAAACAACTCTATGCTGGGAACATTCTGGCTTTGTGGGTGAATTACCATACTAACAAAAGTATCTCAGGTAAATAAAGTAGGCTTTAACGTATTATACGATTATACGATTGACTAACAGCTAACATTTTACTAATTCTGAATGAATGGAAGCGATTTACTTGCATCGTAAATTCTGATTCTAAATGAATGGCTACTTCTACACTTGGTGGAATGCAAACCCATTTTTTAAGCAACGGTTGTGGCAAATTTTTAAATAGAAACAATCCCAGCATTACTTTGGAAGGATTGTGAGTACCGCTATCAAGATAACCTAGTGACTGAAAACGGCGATGATCACTCACTTTCTATTTTGAAAAAAGGAAACCTTAAATTTGATCTCTAATGTACGGGTGAAATAGGGTGCTATTGATTAAAATACAAGAAAAAAAATGATGCTATCAAACTGCCATCCGTGTCCTCATAATCATGCAAATTTATCAGGTAAACCCACAAAAAACGTTGGTTAACAAAAGCTGAACAGAGGCTAGTTGCTTCCGACATCATTCATGATCCTAATGCCTCACTCCATTTCTCTTCTTTCTTTCTTATTATCAACAAATCCCCTCATTGCAACGTTCAACGACTTTTTAAGTAGTTGCTGAGAGTGACGTCAAATAAGATAGCAAAACTAGAAGATATCACACCCCCAGAGGGGTCAATACAATAGCAATTAACCATTGGGCCATTCAAAGTTTTTTACAGCCATTTTCTATTAACGTCTTCAATTAATAAAATTACACGTGTTTCTGCCAAGTAATCAGTTTGTTAATTTTTCTAAACCTAAAAAACTAAGTAAAACACTCAATGGCAAGTTGTTTTTTTTATAGAAGTTTTGCATAATTAGCTTTATCATCATCAAGCATGGGCGCAATACTCGTTGGTGTTTGCCCTAGACCGGAGGCAAGGAGACTCCAGCATCAGATATCAAACGTGTTGTCGGTTTTGTAAGGGCAGCGCATCGCCACTCATCTTGCCCATTTGACCGGGCTTGGGACCGTAAACAATAAACATCTAGCATAAGCAAGGGATAGGAAAGGCATACGATCATGGCCGATTTAATATACTGTACATGTATAATTAGCCTTGTCATCAATATACCGGACACAGCACTACACAGTAACACTGCACGACTGCACTAAAGTCAAGGGTTCCTACAATAATTTTAAAAAAAATGCTTACCTTGAATCGTGCCAGCCGTTTCTTGCTGGAACGATAGGCACTATGAAGTACCAAATGTAATACTTCCCAGTCGAAATTCACATCTAATCCTTCGTGAGTGATGGCGAACGAAAAAGCCACGGCAGAATGAGCCTCCGCCATTGCACACAGTTGCTTCTCACTGCCGTACCAACTATTGGCTTTTAGCCTAGTTCACCTGGCAAAAAAACATGAAAAAAAAATCAAGCTGGTTACTTTAACGTCACAAGACTCGAAGGAGGTAGCAATGAAGAGGCCCGGCATTAAGGTCAGTGTGTTGACGTTGGCAAGTTAAAACACGTGCTCCCAAAGGGAAAAGGAGGTGTGTCCTACTTGGTTTATTGCGTAATCAAACTACGAATTTATTCCCAACTGGCGTCACACGCGCGTATCACATTTGGCTAGAGAATCAAACACTCTTTTTATAACTGACTTTTCATGCAAACAATGCTGGGGTTACACAACGTGCCAGCCAGCCAACGTACAGTATAATATGTACACGTAATAATTAATTGTGAATTACCCATGGGCAGCGAATAACTCAACTTTTTAGAGGAGCTGAGGGTTTTGGTAGGATGCATTTTTTTAAAATGAAAGGAGCGACAGAATGAAACCAACGATGCATCTTTTACAATATTTATCACTGTCAGAGATAAATACTTTAGCATTCACTCGTTCTCCGCAAACAAGTCAGAAGGACTAAAATCTTCACAAAATAATAAATAAAAATTAAAAATGATAATGGGGTACAAACGCAATTGCCAAATAGGAACCGTTGTTAGCTTGCAAAATTAAAGAGCTAGTTGGGGTTTACACGTTTATGCCGACATCCTGTAATAATACGCAGCAACAGGTCTAGACACCGTATATATTTTGCAATAAAGACCTTGGAAACCTTACATGTAATTGAAACTTGTAATTATGATAGTGAATTTTATGCAGAACTCATGCAGAGCCAACGTAAAGTACTTTCCCGGAGCACACACACTGCTTCCGCCGAGTGGAGGAGATTGTGCCATAGGTGGCTCCTTTTGCAGCACGCATCGTATTAGGTATACTGTGGTACTCATGCGCATTAATACCACACGCAATATTTTATGCAAATGCAGCATTGGCACTGCAGGGGTACTCAGACAGAAGCTTTACGAATGGCACATTTGACAGTCATGAAATCATTTGTATACAAAAATTAAGGGTTTCCCCAGAAATTTCATATTCAATATCCCTGACCAACCGCAAAAATGAGTTATGTCAAAGTTATCCACGATTTTGCAAAATCTTCATTGGACAACTTTCAAAAATGTGTACACTGAAAAGGCTGAGATTTTTTCAAATTTGCCCCGAACTAACCACGTAGCAGCATTAATTTTTGAATTGTGACAACATTAATACATGTACGTTGAATTTCCCTGACTTTTTTTAAAAAATATTTTACAGTTCCCCGACTTTCCCGGGTTTTCTAGATCTGGGGAAACCCTGAATTGTGAGAAACAAACACGCTGATTGGTTTAAAAATTCACTCACGGGTATCGCTTCCTTTTACACACGTGATAACTTAAAAGTTAAACTAAATACACAGTAAATTATACTGTGCTAAATAACACATAGCCGTGGCCGACCCACGGAGACGTCATACAACGACTACCAAAAGTGTTATTCGCTAAGTTTCAGTCTGAGTACCCCTATTGCTTTCTTAGACTTAAAAACTTAAAAGTTAAACTACATAACACATAGCCGTGGCCGACCCACGGAGACGTCATATAATATGGCAACACTGAACGTAGTGTTGCCATGAAGTAGGCCTACATTTTACTAATAACACAATTTACAAATAAAAAAAAAGTCAGGATAGTTGATCCGAAATTGCAAGGAACGTTTTTTAAATAAGTACCAGGTTGTTACAAAAGAAAATTAGAAAAATTTAAATACTTTTTAGATAAAAGCTGCAAATTAAAAACATTATTCCCCATGAAGCCTGAAGGATAATGAATTTAGCAATCTTGTTTTGATAACAAGGGAAATTTTTTGAAACTGATACATTATTACAGTAGACACTTGTGTTCAAACTGGTATACCGCAATACACTGTATTAACATTCTGGTTTGTTGCAAAGTAATAATACATACAAAGTGCAAGGTTTACCTAAATCTTCAACCAATCGAGTGAAAATATATAGTACAGTACATCAATTAAAATAATTGAAGGATTTAGTGATATCCATTCAAAGACTTGTATACGTCAATGAAACTAATTGCGCCTGCAATTGGTGGGGATTTCCCCTCCCCCACAAGAATAGTGAGTGGATATTTTATCTGCAAAGGTTATCGGCTAGGAGGAAGAAGCCGAGCTGGCCCACTTTGTCATCCAAGTCATGTTTCAATGACAAACAACTGGACCTGCAAGGTAATTTCAGCCTTGTTGACTAGCAAACGCAAACAGCGTCCATCGTTGTGCAAAGCACATTAGTAAGCAATACGTCAAATGAATGGACGTCGACTCTTGTAATTATATCAGGGTTCAAAAGCTTTTAAGATGATAAAACTATTCTCCATAACTTTGGTAAAAGAAATTCGCGAGCTTTAAAACCAAATGAGCAAAAAAACGTCTTTTTATACAGTAAAACCTGGAAAAGTGACCACCTGTTGACCACTTTTTAGTGTTTTGTTTTTTCTAGTATACATTTCCTTCATAAAAATTCTCTGTATAGTGACCACCTGTCTATTGTATACAGTGACCAGTGTATGCTGTCTTTTTTGGCAATTTTTACATTGTCAATGTACCTTAAAAAGTGACCAGATAACAGATGGGTCACCTTACATCCTGCTTTAACCCTAGTGGTTCTCAAATAATTAAGCCAATCATGTTATTCAGATCGAAAAAATTACTGAAAACATGATCATAAGAAGCAAAAAGCATTTAAAACAAGGAAACCTTGATAATTTTTGTGGTTTTTACTAATGTATTACAGTTTACATGTACATGTATAAGTACAGTGTGCATGTTCATTATTTTAATTTAATTCAGGCATTCTTTGTATAGTGACCACATGTGTACAGTGACCAATGTAAGAAACGTTCAAGAACGTTCTGAGATGCGCTTAGAGCTTAGAACACTGATTATGCCAAGTATTGCATTTCTCATGCGCCTTTAAAAATGCTTAGAAAACAGATAATGCACACACATAAGTTCTTCTAAAATAAGTTTTTTAAAAACTAAATACGACATGATAAAAACTAAACATAACATGAACACAAAATGGAACGCAATAATTTAGTCCAGGAACGTATCATGTTTTCCAAACTAAAATGAATGCAGTTATTTTCCAAAAGCTTGATTTTAACTCGTATATTATTGCATTTCTATTGCACGATGGAATAAACGTTCAAGAACGTTCTAAAATATGTTTAGAACACTTCAAGCGGATATAATTTCTACGAGATTTTTGCACATTCGCCATGCAACCTCAATGGTGAGCAGCATCAGGATCGAATCCCGGGGCACGGCGCAGGTGACCCCGGATAATAGCCCATAACTCGCGTTCTCGCCGTTCCCGTCCAATAATTGTGCGGGGACTTTCCCCCGTTTCCTCTCCGCAACACCGTTTTAACGACCAATTAGAAACTCTTTTTCCCATTCACCTGTTAACCTCCGCCCGCCACTTCACCTGCCTGGAACTGGCATCACTTCGCTCGCCTGCAGGTGGATTCACACTGGCCACGCGAGCGGAACCAAATGAGGTTTTAAAGCGAAAACAATGACACTCACCTATTAAGCCATAAAATGCCGCACTTCCGTTTGCCAAAAATCCGACACATTCAAGTGATTCAACCAACGACTGATGACGGACGAACAATGGCGCGATTGAACGCGTCTTCGCGGCGGCCATCTTGGGACTCTTTTCAATTTACACATTCGGTAGAGCTGAATTTCGGTGTTCACTGCAATCTAAAAATTAAATAAAACAAAGAAAATGAAAAGTCAAACGGATTAGCTTTATTTAACGACACCCGAGGCCATTTGAGGTCATACGGGCGTCGGGAGTTCGAAATACCAGGAATAAACACATATACTGGTACATGGGTTCATGCTATACATGTCATATACATTAATGGAGTTTGTGTAGAGTTACGTATGAGCCTGCATCACGTGATCTTTTTATCGATTCAACAACTATCAGACCGTGAGCCTCCGGGTACTTTTCGCCAATGTAAAGAATGACACGTCACGTGATAATGGCTGCTGACGAAATGTGCATTAAGTCTGTTAAGATACATCGCACCTCTTCTCCATTTAAGAAATGACAACTCTTAAATTTTCATTTCCAATTACCCCACCCTTCAATAGGACCATTTCTTTTAAGTATCGCACCTCTAGTCACGTGTCCAAGTGGCGCCAGGAACATGCATGTTCAAGGGCTATTTTGAACATGTTCTGACTTTTAAAAATGCAAGTCAAAAACCACGCCGCATTACAAATTTCATATTGTAATGTAAAATTTGTGTCAGATAACGTGTTTTGGTATGCCGAGAAATGTTTCATGTGTGAAACGTTTTATAATTTTAATTATTTTAACGTCGAGTCTTTCATAGGATTTCATAAAAACATATCAGAACACTTTAGAACACCCTTGTGCATGGAATGTAACACGAACATGGCACATGACACCATGTACTTAAGGGACTCGTTTTCCCTCAACTTAAGTCACATACTGTATGTCAACAAGTTATTTGAAGTCGTCTTTCCACAAAGTTGTGCCTGTACGACATGCAAATTTGGAATATTTGAACACAAGTTGGACAAGACTATACATGATGTCAAAACACGTTCATTACATTACTATACATTTCCTATTTTAAATAAGGGAATATGTTTTAATCAGGATAGTTAATCGAGGTCCTCAGCATCATTAACTTTGGGAAAAACTTGAAGGTCATTGCCATGATATTAAATGACATCCAATTCAAAAATTAATCTGTTCATTAACTGTAGCTAATTCTTGGAAGAAACTTGCGATTGATACAGTATGATGAATAATGTACTTGAGTAAGGATAATGAGGTAAGCTGCAGGGTGCTGAGGTTTAATTACTCGGCCTTTGCTCGTATGATATCCACCTGCGCATGCAATAAATTGCGATAATAGTTATTTTGTCACAGGTATACATATTTCTAATGAACTGCTTTTGAAAAACAATTGTAATTAGTTTACAACGATCGAATAATTGCGGAAATGCACGCGGGATGCATAATTTTTCAGCCGTTTTGTGGAGATAAAAATCTAGCTGATGGCTGATTGGTTGATATACACTGTAGAACTTTAAGGGCTTCCTGCGCAACAAGCACCTGAAATCAATTGTATTTTATAATGGAGGAAAATATCCAAATCATTTTACTATCTGATTCAAATTTTCAAATAATTTTGTCCCTTAATTCATTAAACTATCCCTCCATTCTAATCATTAAAATAAATGTATAAATTACACTCTTTAAAACAATGGTCGGATAATAGACTTACATGTAGTAGGCTGGCCCAAATTAAAATAAAATTCATTTAAAAATGTATTAGAAAATACGTGCATGTATAGAATAGAACACCGTAATGCATTTCATAATATATTTTGCATAATTAAAATGCATTCTGCAATGCATTTTGAAAATGTGTGCTCTTCAGTGCGTTTGCGTCATTCTCGCCAATGCAAAATAATGCAACGTGTATTCTAAAATGCAATACAGTATTCCAATCTACACATACATATTTTCAAATGAATTTTTTTTAAATTGTGCACGGAAGCCTGAGGAGTTCACAAAATGATAACATAGGCATGATTTGTGCACAACAAGAAGTTCGACGTCATTCTTATAAAAGCAAGTGTGAAAAATTAGGGATACTCAGACGGAACCTTTACAAATGGCACTTTGGACAATTTTGACAGCAATTTGATTTCACACACAGTATCGTGTGTGAAATCGTCAAGCTAATTGGTTTAAAATATTCACTCAGTGTTATCGTGTTGCTTTCAAAGCAGTTAATGCATTGATTTTGGACACATGACTTCACAACTGACAAAATTGCTAATCCTTAACCTGCCTGAGTTGAAAATTACCACAACACCGCTGCCAAAAAAATGAATATTAAGCAACACTGCATAACGCTGACGTTCATAAGGATTGCCATCTTTCCAAGCTCATTTGCAACACATTTGTGAACGCATAAAAGTGTGTGAAGAATGAATAGTTTGGAACATTGTAATGAATTTTAAAATAAATTTTGCGTTATTAAATAAAATGCATTTCAAAATATGTATAGACTGGAACATTTTAATGCATTTGAAAATACATTTTGCGTTATTTAATTTAAAAGGCATCTCAAAATGCATTTTAAAAACGTATAATTTATTTTAAAAAGTATTTCAGTGTCCCAATATATACGTTATTTTCGTAAGCATTTTTGAAATTATTTTCTAGTCAATGTGGGTATAATGACTGATTTAAAGTCATGCACCTCCAACGTCTAAAAACGTACCTTGCGATAGATTTTAAAATGAATTTACTATGAACAAAATATATTAATATAAAATGACAATATAAAATATTTTTAAAAACACATTTCCATATTCGTTACACATGTTACATATTCAAAATATGCATTTTTAAAGATATACGAGTACACCCATGCAGTACTACATTATCGATATTATTGAATGTTTCATATCTATATTTTCAAACACAACTTTAAATTCAGCTCCAAATACATTGTTCAAAATGAATTTTATTAAAACTAGTGAGACAAATACATGAAACTGCATTTCTCAAGTTATATTTTGAATGTGGGCAGCCCCTAGGGTGCACAAGTAGTAACATGTCTGCTGCATGTATATACATGCAGAACGTTTTGCAAGTATCACGGAGTCCTGTTCCAGGCACGAGCCACGCACTTGTTCCCTGGGCCAAGTCTAGCTGCCCTTGAATTTCGGCAGATGTTTTAAAACCTTGTTTTACCACAAAAAAAGTGGTACCTGTCGGACACGCGTTGGCCATTTGCGGCCGAAAAGTTGCGATAATGGGCCGTAAATCAGTCGCGTGCGCTACAGTCGCTTGACCATTTCCTCTCAAAATCCGAGAGGTGGGCAGCTGGGATTCCCATACAAAAAACATCCCGAATCCGAAATTCTTCAAAATTTGTCGGTGGCACGTGCACCTGTCCCGTACCTGTGCCGGTGTCACGTGCACGGGCGCATTCGTATTTAAAACCGCATTAGGACGTCTGGAGGAGAGCTTATAAATCAGGAAACCAGGCGAAATCTCGTAAATTCTCGTCGCACTTTTTATTTATTTTCTAAGGCAAAATATGGGTCTTACACCTGTCCCGGGCTTCCGAGAAGTGCTTTGTTTATACCTTCGCATTTTTTACCCGTTTTTTCTCGTTTACCAAAAACGTAATAATAGTAATAAAATATGGACTTGTAATAAAAAAAGGATCTGGGTCAGTAGGAGTTGGACACGCGACTATTTCGGTGTAAACTACACGCACGCGTTCGTGTTCTGAACATTTGATTAACATCTGCTTTACGTGATGAATAAATATTATGTTTCGTGCTATGAACACCGAACACTATATACTGACACCTACTGCCCTCATGGGCATTAGCGGAGGAGGAACGTGTTTTAACATGTGTTCAATTACCGATTTCAACATGACGAATGTCGTGAATAGTGTTGTCAACACTATATCGACACATGCACGGCCTTAGCTCGTGGATATTAACATGTGAAAAACATGTTTTTCTCGTATTTCCAAAACTGCTCTTTGGGCATTTCAAGCACATATAAAGTGTTATGAACACTTCATTAAAAATGTATTACCACATATCAACAAAAACCTGTTTAAAAATGTTTGGCTCATCTTTTCAAAACATATATATCCTCCCTTTAGAAATTTAGAGCATCACATATGATCCATGTTTAGCATTATTCACATTACATGTAGATGTACATGTATAATGTACAGCTGTATATAGCACATGGAAATTAACTGGTGATCCTAATAGAAATATATAAAATCTTTTGTACATGGGTCACGATTTGAATTATTTCAACAACAATTTCATTGAAACATATTCGTGCAAATCCGCCTGAAAATACTTTGCAAACACCTGATACGTCTTATACTTATATTATGTAAAACACTATAAATCGCACATGTTATTTCAAACATGTTCTGAGCATCAATTTGATATGGGTGAACATGTCATTAACATGCAAATTTGGAATATTTTCACATCACAGGGTTTACACATGCATAGTTTTACCTCATTTTTCATTTTAAAAATACAGAATTTCATTTTGCACGCATACAATGGGCAAGCTATTTGCATTTCAAAGGCCATCTTCAGCCAACTAGACTGGCTCCAGAATATTTTGCAGCCCTGACCTCGGTCTGACCTTTGTGAAAATGTCGCCAGAACTGACGTTTTAAAAGAAATCCGTTTTTACAAATTGCATTGTTACTTGTCCTTTCCTACAGTCCTTATTGTTGTTGTTACTACCAAACGCCACTTTTAAGGGCTTTGTGTCGCTGGCATTGCGATGATTTATCGAGATTTTATGCAGAATTACGAAGCAACCGCCAACGGTTTGCATACGAGAAGTCTTAATTTTGGCCAACGTCTTTTGGAGAAATAAAATAACTTCCTAAGATTTTGGTTTACAAATGTTACGCACCATTATCCTTCTATGCATCTACAGTATACAATCTTGAAAACGTAAAGTTATTATCTACCATCTGCTCGTTTACTTAAATATCTTCCAAGATTTCCAGATATTTTCCATTTGCCGTGGTGGCCATGTTCGATATATACAGTACATATTTTTTAAATTCTGAAATGTTTGGATTCCGCTTAATTGGGACACAAAGGGAGCAGACAAATTTGTCCCAATTAATCGAATTTCCATACATTTCTGTGCATTCATTTGATTGGGTCTTGATTTTTTTTGTAAATCTGGACAAAATTAACAGCTGCTCCATAATTATTATGTGCAATGTACATCTTGCAGGAGCTGCTTTTCGAATTTATAGCATTGAGGTTGATATTGTGTTTCGCACCCTCTTGAGTTCCCAAATATACATGTACAGTGTATCAAACATGAGTCAATTTATTTTAGAAAAAAATGATTCCAAAGCTCATGTTCATGCAAAGTTTATTGAGATTCGTAGTGCATTAATTGCGTCGATGGCATCTCTAAATACAACAAAATCGCGGCTTTAAATGGTAAAATTCATTGGTTTGAATTCATGCAATCTATACTGTCTTGCAAACTACAGTTCTTCATTTGAAATCAACTCATTTACTTAACAATTGGCAGAGTAAGATAAGAAGACAGGTTTACGTTATGCAAATATAGCGGGAAAAGATCAATTTAGATTTAAATTAGTACGAGTTGAAACATAACGCCTGGCTGAACATCGATAAATATGGCTTCTCGTTTTCTCTAATGTTCAGGGTGCTAACGCATTCTTGAAAACATTTCTCAGAACACGTAAAAATAATAATAATCGTGAAAAACTGCATTATTGGAAAATATCTCGCAGAATGAATGAAAACAAATATATACAGTAAAACCTGTTAAGAGTCACCACCAAAAAAAATGCTATGTTGGTCTCTGAACACAGATGGTCACTATACAAAGAATGCGTGAATTACTTTAAAATAATGAACATATGCACTGTACTTATACATGTAGATTGTAATAAATGTAGTAAAAAACCACAAAACCAAAAAAGTACAGAATCAGCATGTCCATGGGTTAAACCCGTTAAAGAAAGATTTAATGTGACTTATCTATTATCTGATCACTTTATAAGGTACATTGACAATGTAAAAATTGCAAAAAAGACAACACACACTGGTCACTGTACACAATAGACAGGTGGTCACTGGTCACTATACAGAGAATTTGTATGCAGTAAATGTACACTAGATAAAACAATACACTAAAAAGTGGTCAACATAAATATAAACATAAAATTGATAGAACGCCTGGGGTTTTACTTTTGGAAGTTACTCTAAACTGAATGCAGGGTTCGAAACCCGACTTTGGGGTTTCCTGGTTTACCAAAGCTCCAAGGCATAGAAACCATCTTGAATATCCACTAAGAATAGAAATTAGGCACGACTGAAAAACTGAATTTTTTGCGACGCAAAAGAGGACCATCACTCTTATGAAATGTGTTATAAATGTATATGTTTCTTAGCACACCAAGCATGTTTCTTTGTGTTCCAACGACATTGTTTCGATACTGATTTTGAGTTTCAATGTATACCAGTTCGATCTAGTCGGATAGTCCCAATAGGTGCATGCATGCGCTGAATCGGCTGTTATGGAACTCCGTCCGCGCTTTTACTCGACTCAACCTTTTCACGTGTTTTGTCATTTTCATGAAAAATTGAGCGAAAACGCTGATTCCGAAAGCTGGAAGCCATTAATCACGCACCCATCGAATCGAGCATGCAGTCCTTGTCAATGCTGAATGAGACCCGTTTGTGCAAAAACGATGATACGACGCGTGATATGCCTCAGACCTCATTCATCACGTCCATTTTTGTGTCTACACAAAGACATGGACTCCTGTTGAAACAAGTGGCAGCTTTTTGTTGGGACGAAAGCGAGCTTCCATAAGCAACCTGCGATCGCACAAGTGGCTTTTTTTTGTATGGGCGCAGATATTCATCTCGTCCGCCTTCCATATTCTTTGCAACCAGGCTTTTTCAGAAGTGCTGATCTGCTGAGCTTGCAAAACTGCAAAAGCTTCGGGTATGCGATGTTAACTTTTTGACCAACTAGATGGCGCTATAGTCATATGGCTTTATCCCTGTACCACTATTGCTGTATACTTTGCACAAATTTGCTCTTATACAATTGTATGTATGTAGTGCAGGCGGTACCCATGAACGTACATATTAATAATAATAATAATAAAATTTTATTCAAAGACATGAAAAGGCATGGGAAGGTTTAAAAATAAACGCTTATACCCAACCTGGGTTAGTAT
>JAQGAO010002516.1:0-19460 GCA_034697705.1 Ommatoiulus sabulosus
TCAGGCAAAAATGAGAATAAAATGGACAAAAGTCAGGCAAGTCGATTTTTCAAATGTGGTGGCAACCCTGTAAAAAGCGTCTTTATAAGTTTTCATCGTTTTGACAGTTTTGGATTTTTGTTTCCCGAAATTCTGAAAGCTCGGTTTTGATGCATAAATGCAGAGCACTTTGTTGTAGAAATTTCTTTCGTCTACGTGAACCATACACGCGGACGACAGACAAGTTTCTTCATAATTTAATTCCAATAATGCCCATGTCCGCATTTTTCTTGCAACTGGCAAAGCGCCCTTGGATTGTTGGATCGAAGAAGGACGAGAGGATGTTTGCTCTTGGAGGCTGAAATTAGCTGGGCTTTTTGTCTCGTCTTTTGCCATTTAACCCCCGTTGCATGCCGGGAAATGTTAAAAGTTAATGAATTTCCCGAAATCATCTCCATTTTCCCAAAAACCTGGCTCTGGCTCGGACCGTATAACAGACGCTAGCTCGTACATTACCTTAATGGTCGCAACCTCGGAGCCAAAAATAGCTCCGAGATCTAGAGCTTCTCATCGTTGGCGAGGCCGTCGAGGATCCATGGGCTTCTGGATCCACGCGCGCATGCGCCCCTGGGTTTAAAGGGAATGTACGATTACTGCGTGCAGGAATTGAGCTCGCGTCAATGAGCTGCTGCCATCTGGCGAAAGGGATGACAACTCCTCCGGGAAGTTTACCACGGAAGTCCTAGGTTAAAATGTCATTTCTGTTATGTCAATTTTGGAATCTTATATCAGTCGCAAATTGGTGTTTCGGTGCGCGGGTATTTATTTTAACGAGGTAATTCAATTTCCAGTCGAACCTCGTTAAGACGAATCTTGACGGACGTCAAAATTTGTTCGTTTAAACCGTATATACATGCAGTTCGTATTATCGGAAGTCAGACGAAACACGACTTCAACAATAAAAACTAAAGTTTCATCGAAGTTTGGATGAAATACTACCCCACGTAATTCACCCAATTTCCCACGTTTTCTGAGTACAAATTTGGCAAATTTTCCACGTTTTCCGAGTACAAATTAGCAAAATTGTCGACGTTTTCCGTGTAGAAATTTTCAAAATTCTGTAGATTTTCCACATTTTCCGAGGGCAATATTGCAAAATTTCCCACTTTTCGGAGCACACATTTTTAACATTTTCCGAATACAAAATTTTCCCTTTTAAAAAAAATTTCAACGTAATTTTTTTTAAATTTATAAAAAAATTTCTATGTTAATTTTCGAAATTGTCGTTATTGAATTTAAAAAATATTTTCCAGTGTCAATCTTGGAAATTATGTAATTTTTTCACGTTGTCATAGGTTAGGGAAATTTTTTTCAAACCTGGAAAAGTCAGGGAAGTTGAAATTGAAATTTCTGGGGGAACCGGCCTATAGAATGTAAAAACTGAAGCGTGCAATTGGATCTCCGGATTTGGAAGTCGTCTAAAAAGCGCTGATGGCGGCGTTTGAAAAGCGGCCAAGAAACCGTCCGAAAAAGAGGAGCACCTTTATTTTTATATAAATAAGTCCCTGAAGAAGGAACCTGTAAAAGTGGGCTTGGAAAAGAGCCCAGTAATTTCTCACTGAGGGTGTATTTTAGGGTACGAGTAAGACCAGCTCCGAGGCCCACCTGGTGAGGAATTTGGGCAAGAGGAGTCTCTCTCGGGCACCTTGCCCGGAAATGCCTAAGGTAAAGGTTAAGAAAAAGATGGCGGAAGGACGAAAAAAAAACACTTACTTTCTTCACTTACTGTCTTTGATAAAAGAGGGAGAGGGGGGGCTATTTCTGGGAGAGGAGTTTTAGAAAGTATTCGGAGGGATCAGCGAATTCCGGCTCCATGTTGAGGGGACCCGAGAAAGCAACCAAAATACTGTCTCGGAAACCCCGGAAAGCGGCGTCACCTCAACCGAAATACTACTGTCTTGGGATTGGTTGTTGAATTTTTCAATCATTGTTTTATTATTCCGCTGTCTCGGAACTGTCTCCCGGTTTGGTTTAGAGGGTTCCCCCAGACATGGAAAACCTGGAAAATTGAGGTAACTTGAAAATGACCTGGAAAAGTCAGGGAAGTTGAAAATGACGTGGAAAAGTGAGGGAAGTTGAAAATGACGTGGAAAAGTTAGGGAAGTATGGTTTATGTTGAAAAAGTTAGGGAAATTCAACGCAGTCATGGCGATCCAAAATTTATACTTTCTCATGGTCAGATCAATGCCCATTTTCGAGTAGAAATTCGCAAAAAATGTCCACAAATTGCGGATCACAGATTTGCAAAATTTCCAAGTTTTCTGAGTACAAATTTGCAAAATTTTTCACGTTTTTCATGTACAAATTTACACAATTTTTCACGTTTTCCTATTAATTTGCAAAATGTTCCACGTTTTCTGAGTACAAATTTGCAAAATTTTTCACGTTTTCCGAGTTGAAATTAGCAAAATTATCCACGTTTTTCGTGTAGAAATTTTCAAACTTTTCCAGGTTTTCTGAGTACAAATTTTCCACATTTACCGAGGACAAAATTGCGCAATTTCACACTTTTTCCGAGCACAAATTTTCAACATTTTCCGAATACAAAATTTTCCCATTTTCATGCAATTTTTTTAAATTTAAAAAAAAAATTCTATGTTAATTTTCAAAATTGTTGTTAGTAAATTTTAAAAAATATTTTCCAATGTCAACTTTGGAAAATATGTCAATTTTTCACGTGGTCATTGGTCAGGGAATTTTTTTTAAACCTGGAAAAGTCAGGGAAGTTGAAAATTGAAATTCTGGGGGAACCTTACAATAAAGTATACAAATGTCACAAAAATCCAACACGTGACCTCTATCTCCCTGCTGGCCAGTCTGCTGTGCTGGCTGTTTTTGACCTAATGGCCCAACATGCATTATTATGTTTGATATTCCCTTCCTAAGCTTGCAGTGAAGAGTTTGGTCACACTTTTTAAAAATTAAAATTCAGAGCCAGATGGCTCAATTTGCATTATACAGTATAAGCGATTGTAAAATCCATTCCTGGTAATATTTTTGGAGGGTTTTTTCCACAAAAGTGAATTATTATTTACATGTGTTTTTCTAACAAGTTCAAAGGTTTTTCAAATTGCTCGTTAATTTGATAAAATTTTAAAACGTGAATACGGAAGTATTATCAGAAGCTGGGAGCTGGAATTTAGTTTCATATTTTCCGATTTCTCAAGCATTAATTTTCAACGAATAAAAAACTATTTCAGAAAAAAAAGCATAATCGTGTGATCAATACTCTGAACAGGTAAAAATAAAGTTTTAAATAAAGTTTAAAATTAACGCGTGGGAAATTTAAATTTGTGGATCTCCCACTTCCTTGTTTTGTCAATTGCTTATGTGTACAGAAAAAAAAGTTATCAAAAACATTTCATTTCATGATAAAAATGTCTTTGGAAAAAAATTCCACATGGAATGAATCACCCTTAGGTACATTTTCAAAAGGTTGTTTTTCCGATACACTTTTTTCAGTGCATAAGTTTAGTTCTCGTTTCCCATTGTTTTCTTAAGTGCGAGTTCCAAAGTAGGTTTGCAACTTTTTGAAAACAAATGTGCAAAAACTAAAGCCTTTCTTCAGCTCGAATTTAGAGAAAACAAAGAAAGAAAAAATCGTATTGAACCAGATCTTGTTTCTTTATTGCATCCAACTCTGTATTCTGAAGATAAAAATAATGTAGAATTAGAACAATCTGTGATCTGTTTTAACAAATGCTTCATTCACCCGCTTTTAATCTGGCTCAAAAAATTGTTTCACTTCCTTGTTAATGTCGTGAAATGATTCGAGAAAAAAAATCGAAAATATATTGAAAAAGATGAAAGTTAGGAAAAATATTCATAAAGAAGAAAATTCGGAAATATATTCAAACAGAAAAAGGTTCGGAATACTTGTAAAGACCGTCACGAACAAGGCTATTTATATCCGGAAATATGTTTAAATTACATGTATTTCCTTCGCAAACATAGTTTCCAGAATAGAAAATGATCCTATTCTGAGCAACTTATTTCTGGAAACAAACTGACGTCATTGGTTTTACAGTCAAGCACACAAGTTTCTTAAATTCTGATGTCTATAGTGAATCAGGAATTTGAATGAAACTGTACACGTTTGGTAATACTGCCATTACTTTCCGTGAGTGACCTTTTAAATGATCGTGTAGGGTGAACAAATTTGGAATGATGGCCAGTAATGATGAAAATCAGAATTATGGCATCATTACTGTGGTGTGTTTTGGGATTTAGGGGCGTGATTGTGGATACCGTTATTAGTATAATGACTATACATTACATGTACAGTTTGCTTGCATCATCAATACTGTCATTAGAATCGACCAATGCCCATATAAATTTCCCCCGTAGAACAATACTCTTATTTACATTTCGCGCGCCACGTTCAAAAAATTGAACTGCAATTTTTTTGCGGGTGTAACCTGATCACGTGTTATTTTTTGCGCGGTGCAACCTCATGACGTCGCCGGTGCATTACACCACGTTTTGCCATTCGTAACTTTTACAAAATAAAGCAAATACATTTTTTTATTTTAAATGTCATACATGCCATCGAATTGACATACTTGTTCAACACAACTTTGGCCAATTTTACCGTAGAGCTGAACGAGAAAGACAGTGCTTTTAGCGTGCAATTTCTCGATTTATGGACAAACTTATCATAAAAGGCTAATATGCATTTATTTATTTTTTTCAATTGAAGGTAAATTTGATTCAGAATTGTTTTCTGCTAAACCCTCAATTTCTAAGATGAAAATCCAAAAGCTATCTCATAAAATTCTAAACGTATCGAAAAAAAAAAGCATGCATCGGGAATTCCTAAAATTATATCTGTCTGAAGGAATGTCGATGAATTCTTAAAATTTACTAAAATTCATATTTTCCGTACGGATCTCCTTGTATTTCATCTATAATATGATTCTTCCAAATTCGATGTAAACTATTCAAAAATGATCTAAACAAAAATTGAATTTTTAATTGCCACGATATCATTTCAGTAATCCTAGTACATGTAATGCACGTCCATGTAATGTATTCTCGTAAATTCAATTCTACATGTACAGTACTGTATATGTATTGTCATCAGTGCAACTCAAAATGCATTTCAAACGTTTACAGTTAATTCCAAGATGGCTCGATCGACAAATTATTTCCGGATATAATTTGCCTCTTATGTGACGGCCTTAATAATTTCGTCTTGATTTAGCTACATGTACACGTATATATAGTTGTAGAATTAATTGTTAAAAAAAAAGGAAATCTTTTTAGTTTTTAAACATTCAAGATTTACATTCTCTTTATGCATCTTACAAAGAATATTTCAGAATATCATGTGTTATCCCGGTTTATCATGTTGTTGTAGGTTGTTTGTATAAGATTGATTCGAAGAAAATTAAGAAACTTACTTTCGGAATGTTTGTTCTGCAGTTCATTTATCGGACGGAAAAAAACTAACGAAATTTTCCTGCTACATAAATTAGGGGGGATGATCATTAAAGTAGTTCTGAAATGTTCAGATTCTTTTTATTTAAAAAAAAAACTAGGTCACAGTGAAAGAATCACCAAATAATATGTACAGAGTCAAATTAAACAAAAGATTCTTGAACATGTCAAGTCCTTGACAGCATTTCCACCCTCTTAGGGGGGTAATCACCTTAAAAAGGTGGAAATTTACAACTATTCAATTAAGACATACTGTAAACATGAAGTTTTAAAAAGTCATGGGGTCACTTTTTGTGGAACTGCATTTGTTGGACATAGACAAGTAACAATTAAAATTAAAACGAATAATGCTAAGATATATTATACAATCAAAATTTGACGTACAGAGCTGCACGTATAATATTTAATGCATGCATTAAAGGGAACAGTCACCAACAACTTAAAGCAAAAAAATGAATCTCAAATAAATTGAGTAAGTTATATATAATCGAAAGTTGGTTCCAATTTTGCCATTGTACTTTTTAACTAGTGTCCTCATTTTTTGTTTTAAAAAAGTAATCATATGTGTAATTTTTTTCCATACATTGAACACTTGTCAACATTGAACGAATTTTACCGTCCCGGAGGTGTTCAATGTATACAGGGTTCACTGTACTAAAATGTATCTTAACTGTAGTATAACACAATTGTATATTAAATTGTATAGGAACAAATATTAGCCAGTTTTTATTGATTTTCTTTAAGTGGCTGGTTGGTGGCTGTTTTCTCCAAAACGTTATATAATCAGCATGTTTTATTTAATAAATGTCTCATATGGCTATATATTGAGGTAAATTTCTAAATATAGACACAAAATATACTGTAAATACAATTAAATACTGTATTTGATAAGTGTCCGAACATGAATGGCAAAAAAAATTTCTTAGAACAAAGTTTTTAGATGACGTTTTTAAACAAAAATGTGGACACAAAGTACAAAATGTACAATAACAGAAATTGAAACCAACTGTTGAATTCATTCTTTACATATAGAAAATTAAATTATTTCACGTAAATATGGAATGCATGTCCCTCAGTCTCATGCTCAATGTGTTCGTTTTGAATTTTTTTTTTCTCCTCAGTTTTCACAAATGGAAACAGCAATTCTTTTTAAATATGTAATTAACGAATGTTACCGGTGATCTCGTGTTCGATCCAGCAAATTATCAAAGTATTAGCCAAATATACTGTTAGAAAAACCCATACATGAAGGACACGTTGACATTAAGGACTTTTCACGAAAATAACGTCGTTTGCACGTACTGCATTGTTTAATTACGAGTAATAAAATTAATGGCAGGGACTGATTGTTTGGCAATTAAGTACGAATTTCTTCAAGTGTTACATGACGATGACAAATTTGGAAAATACCATATTTAAATCGCAATTAACCAATTACCCACGGTTATTTCCCCGATTGTTGGACTTTATCACACGCAATTGCTACAAGCTTGCCGAGGATGTATCATTAGTTTTTTGAGGAAATTGATGAGAACGTTAAGACATAAAAATTGTCCTTGAATCAAAAATATACTTTTAGAAAATTTTATTTATTGAACAGGGGTAAAAAATAAGGGATTTGGCTTTGACAAAAAAAAAATAAAGATGGTGAAACAGAAGAAGATTCATGATTTTTTAAAACCGGCCCAACAAAAGTGATATACAGTCGAACCCTGATAAGTGGAAATCGACGGTGCATCGACATTTTGTCCACTTATCCGGTTTTTCCACTTATCGGGTTTTTGCGTGATGCGCTCAAATTAGATCAGTTTCTGCCCAGATGAATCAAATACAGTGTATAGTTTAATCTCTTAGAAGAGCATTTATTGATAAATAACATATAAATATAGCTTTATACTGTAACGAATACATTTACATTTAGCGGTAAGATCTAGCAACAGAAGAGGAGAAACAGTAAAATGTTGATCAGCAGAAACATCAATTTCGATTTCAGAGTGCCAAGAATTTCGATCTTTTTTTCTGTTTTGAGATGTTAGAATTCATTTTGGTTCTGCCATAATACAGTACATGTATACTGTGTAATCTCCTTTTCACACAATTTATAGTTACCATACGTACTCAGTCACTGAGAAATTGTGTAGACCAAAAATATTCCATACTTTAGCTTGATAGACAACCTAAAGAATCCAAAGTGTACACTTTCTTAAACTTATGCTAGAATATTTACCATTTTTATCAAGTTTTTGACCTATAAACTTCCAAAGAAAACAAAAAACTTCATACTTTCGAAAATACATCATATATCACGTGTAACATTTCTTTTGTTCACTATGCGTCCAATCCACCATTATTAGGTTTATTCATTTTTTAATGAAATTTCGCATATTTTAATGTATAAAATGCTTTTTTTTCTCATTTCAGTTGGCAAAGCTGGGCATTGATATAATCCTAATAAGTAGGACACAATCGAAACTGGAAGCTGTGGCCAAGTCCATAGGTATAAGTTTAGTTACAATTCAACAGAACTATCTTAAACTGAAAAATGACGTTCAAAAACTACACAGGGCTCCCCCAGAACCTGGAAAAGTTAGGGAGGAATGAATTATTTTGTAAAAATTAGGGAGCTTCAATGTATAAATGTAATCACAATCCAAAATTACTGCTACGTGGTTATGAGCATTTCCACATGAGCAAACAATTTCAGAGGACAAATTTACAAAATTTTCAAGTCTCAAGGTCAAATACGTTGATGTACTAGTGACATTCTTGAGCAGTCAAGATGAGTGTGAATAGCTTGTGGCAACTACAACGTGTTTAGCATTTGCAAATATCAGGCTTATTTGCTTTTAATGTATTTTGCAAGTGTTCTGAACCTGTCCATGAATGACTCGAGTTGTCCGATAGCCTAAACGAAATCTTTCCTTGCCATCACTAATTGCTTTAACCTTCCATAATTGTTTTACCCAACAACGTCGTAATGACGACAGCAAATTCAAAAAAAAAAAAAAGAAACGTGACAAGAAGTAGCCTACGGTTTATTTGTTTCAATTTTACACTGGTTTTTTTTTAGAACGCCTTCTGGCAATTATTAAAGCTTTGATTTAAAAGTTGAGTGATAAATACGAAGGTAATATCATATCTGGTGAAAGACTTTGGAAATAACAGGAAGATACACTTGAGTTGTATTCTGATATAATGTATTCTGATGATGAATTTGGCAAGACAGTTTGTTTAAAATTATTTAAATCATTGGTAAATGATAAGTTTTTCGGAAAATTTGTGCAAATTTCTTTTACATTTTTTTTATTGTTGCGTGTCACTTTAAACCGTCACTGAGAGCTGAAACCATAAATTTCCAGGGTTCCCCAGACCTGGAAAAGTCAAAAAACTTGAAGATGTCTGAAAAATTAAGGGAAGAATGATTTATTTGGAAAAATTCAGGGAACAATTAATGTTGCCACAATCCAAAATTAATACTTCTACGTGTTTAGCTCAGGGCCCATTTGCCAACATTTCAAAAATTTCCCTGTACAAATTTGCAAAATTGTCACGTTTTCAGAGTAGAAATTTGCAAAATTGTCAACGTTTTCCTAGGTATAGAGTTTCAAAATTTGAAAGATTTTCGTAGCTACAGTATACATGTGCAAAATTTTGAGCATTTTCCTAGCTATAAATTTTCAAATTTTCCACAATTTACGAGCTATAGTTTTGCAAAATTTTCAACATTTTCGTAGCTATTGATTTGTATCATTTTCAACATTTTCCTAGCTGTAGATTTGCAACATTTATCACGTTTCCAAAGCATAACTTTACAACACTTTCAACGGTTACCGAGGACAAATTTTCAAAATTTTCGACCTTTTCAGACTACAAATTTGCGAAACTATCCACAATTTCTGAAATTCTCAGCATCTTTAGTAATTTTTGAAAAAATTTTGAATATTTTCCTATGTCGATTTTTCAAAAGCGTGGATATCATTGGCATACATTATGTCAATTTTGACATTGTCTAATTGGACAGGGAAATTTGTTTCAGAACCTGGAAAAGTCAGGGAAGTTGAATTATGAAATTTCAGGGGAACTACAAATTTCATATAAACCTGTTGGCAGTTTTTGAATAAAAATGTTTGTTGAAAGATTGTAAAAAGCCAAAACATTATTTTATTAAATTACCTGTTATAGTCACTAGACTTGCATGTAAGTCATGAGAAAATCACGGAATTTCAAATGAACTAACATTCGATATTCTTGTTACAGAGGAGCAATTTGAAGTCAAGACAAAAGTGATTGCCGTAGATTACACACGTCGGGACATCTACGATTCCCTCGAAGAGGAGTTGAAGGACATGGAAATCGGAATACTAGGTAACAGACTTTATCCGAATAGAAAAGTTAAGAAATGAATCTGAATCTTATATAACGCTGCATTTTAAATCATCTCTGCAGTGAACAACGTTGGCATGAGCTATGACTACCCGGAATACTTCCTGGAAGTCAAAGGCGGCCAGAAGACCATTAACGATTTGGTGAATTGCAATATAATGTCATGTTTAATGGTAAGTGATGAATAACAGTAAAGTTAACTAATCTGTTTTTAAAGATGATTAACTAAAAAATCTATACCTTCTATAATCAAAAATGGTTTACTTTTTTTGCCATTAAGAGGTTTTCAACGTCTGTCAGAAATCATATTCAGAGAATACCTACAGACATTTTTTATTGTTTTTTGAGGTTTCTAAAAGTTTTTTTTAATGTTTTCATAAATAAATCGTAGGTTTTAAATCTTCAAAATCCTCAGATTTGCCCTTTTAAGTTTTTTAAAACTTCAGATATGGTTATTATAGAACTTCATACGTACATACTGGAAATCGTGACCAATACAACAAAAATTTGTTCTTTAAACTTCAGATTGTTTTGGTAGTATTTGGTGAAACTTACGTTTTGATTGTAGTAGTATGCACATGTTTTGAAAATGTCTTTCAGGAGATGCTAAATCCAACATTTAAAAAAAAAATTCAAATGAATATGCTTCTTTGAATGAAAAATAGTTCATATTTTTGATTAATTTTTATTTTAAGAATATAAGAACAAGTCGTGCACTTTATTTTAATCAATCAAGAAGATAGTATTGGATGATAGAACTTTGGATCACCAAAAAATTACTGGAAAAAAGAGAACTTATCAAATAGTTTAATTTAATTATGACAGTATTATACAATTGTATAACACTGTCATACTTAAGTTAAATTATTCAATAAGTTATCGTCATTCCAGTGATTTTTTGTTGATCCAAAGTAAAAATCATGAGGGCATTGATGACAACTCTCCTTGATTGAACGTGTAATTAAATGTGCAAGGTTTTAAATATAAAATAACTGTTTAACTATTTCTGAGAGTGCTTATTCGAGCCGTGCCAGATAATGGTTGGACATTTTGTAATTGTTGAAAATTTTAAATATTGTCTTACATTTTCTTCCTAGATGTCAAACATTCTTTTGCCTGGGATGGTGCAGCGCCACCGTGGCGTTATTATAAACTTGTCATCTACAGCTGCAGTTTTCCCAATGCCATTCCTCAACATTTACTCGTCCACCAAGGTCGCTGTTGATTACTTCTCAAGAGCGCTGCACACGGAATACCGTTCCAAGGGTATTATTGTGCAGGCAAGTGAATTGGGCAATTGGCCGTCTTATATGATTGCCGAATTAAATACCTGGCATCTTATATCAAAATGGATGGCTTTCAGGATTACTGGAAATTTGTTCGCCAACAAAATATATTGCCGATATTATTTTTTGAGAATAATTGTTACGAGATCATTTGTAACAACTAAAATTTAATAAATTATTTGAAATCCCCCCTTCCCCAACAACTATTGATGTAATGGAATGTTCGAGGGGGTGTTTATTAAGTTTCCGCAATCATTTTTTTAAAAAATGTAACTGCTGTATGGATTTTAATGAAATTTGGAAGAGAAATACATGTCATGTAAACGTCATCTATCATTCAAAAAAAATGTCCACTTTGGGAGATGCATTTTTCCCTTCGTCCTGGCGGTGAACGTATGTCTCGCGCAAGAAATGCGGCCGGTTGGCGTTCAAGCCAAAACTTTCAAATGGCTGTCCATTTCTGAACTTTTCAATCCACTCATAGTCCGAACGTTTGGTCATTACTTGGACTTGACACATTTCACACATTTCTGCTCCTGAAATGCCTTGAAAAGTTAACAAACAAACAACAGACCGCTGCTGAGCAATTATCTCCTCGGAGTCCATCTTTACTTTCGAATCTAAAGCACGTGCAATTATTGAAACGTATCTTTTAATGTTGTTAATGAATGATGGAAAAATTTTTCCATTTCATTGAAATCCATACTGCCGTTGAAAAAAAAAATGATTGTGGAAACTTAACGAACACCCTCTTATATACAAATCGCTTAATTACAATTAATAGTTAAACCGCCAATGAATACTTTTGATGTTAATGCAATGTCTTATTTCCGTTATCTAGAGTGTTATTCCATTCTTTGTGGCCACAAATATGTCCAAGATCAAGAAAACATCAATGTTTGTTCCCACTCCCACTGACTACGTCCGTGAGGCGCTTAAGACCATCGGACTGGAAGAAAGGACTTATGGTTATCCGGCTCATAAGCTACAAGTAAGTTACTTTAAACATAGCAGGCAAGAAGTTTAAAGAATATGAAATCTCCAGATCCTAGTTATTTGCCTTAGTCATCAATTGTCAATACTTCGTTGTTTCAAAAGTTGAATCGTTGAAAAACTACTTGAAGTATTCCACCAAGGACTTGAAGAGATTGTTTCAGACATTTTTGAGAAAAATAAACATTACTAGAGGTTATGCATCATCATCAATTCTTACAATCGTTTAGAAAAAAAAAGAAAAACCAAAATGCTTGAATCGTTCTATACCAGCTTTATATGCAAGAATTTAGTTCAACAATTTCTTTACAGGGCTGGTTGACTGAATTCATGGTGCACTTCTTCCCGACAAGCTTCTCGAGCAGCACATTCTATGGCAAACTGAAAGACATGAACAACCGAGCACGGATCATTCAATCCAAGAAGCAGAACCAAAATGGAAACGGTACCCACAAGCAGGATTAAGCATTTGCCGGTGGAATGTTGTGGACCCATTGGTCGATGAATGTTCATTGTCATGGAATCATGACAAGTTTGTGCACAACGAATAATCTAATTAAATTCAACATTGGGGGATTCAGAATGACGCTGATCTTGGAACCAGACTGAGAATGACTGGTTTGTGGATGCACTTTTGGCACCGAAATAGCATTTGAGTGACTCCAAACTTAATACATGGTATAATGCTTTGCAAACTGCCATAGGAAGATGCAACATTTCTTTCATGTACTTGTATGTACACATTAGATTTTCCAGCTTATCTCGGACCAAATCAGAAGCAAGCAAGTTTTGGGGGTGCAAAGTGTGAATAACGAGAAGAAAGGATATATAGTGTCTAGAGATAATGCATGGACATTGTTTAATCTGTACTCAGGTTTTTAAAAAGGATGAGAAAATATCAGCTCTAAAATTGTAAACGTTTGAAAAAACTGACGAAATGATGTTTCTTTGGACTACAACAAATTATTCTTAAAAAGTTTCTATAGAACAAATCAAATAATGAAGAAACTAAAATAGGGAAAACAAAAATATTTATTTCATAAATAATTTTTTTTTCCAAACATCTACATTTTACACCTGATAGTTTTCTTTATGGAGATATCTGGTTATAAATTAGAAAAAGTTATAATTTCTACTGATGCCAAGTGGTGCGCTTTTATCTCATCATACATGTATGCAAATCGTTTTTCGAAATTATCAAAACTGATCCTTTTTTAACTTAGTTTAGCAAGGCTTCTGAAGACTGGCGGATAAATGTTCTTAATGTTGAGAAATGTCCCCTTCATTTACAGTTAATGATGAAAATCTACTAAAAAGTTCTAGTACAGAACTTCTACTGCTTGAAAAATGTCCCAAGAAAGATCAGGGTTTGGCCTATTGCTTTACTTTATATTCAACTACATTTTGGAATAACTACATTATTGCAAATTAATAGTCATGATTATAATTTCTCCACCATTAATACAGAAGTGCTCATGTTTGAAGACATTGTTTGAACTCCTTGACATAAAAAAAAAATTAACTTGCGGTGACCGGTTATCCATTCAAAAATCCAAATTGGTTTCAGAGCAGTGATTTTGAACGAAATTCTTAAAATTTCTCAAAATATTCGAAAAATTTTAAGCATCTCCTAGACGTCCTGTAAAAACGTGAAATTGTTACATTGTTTCCTTATTTAAGATGTGATGGCATGTGTCAATCTATAAATTCTTGTCAGGGTTTATGGCTAAAAGAAGTGGAGAGGAATTAAAAAGCTGTATTTGTTATAATTATTTTTATTATCATTACTGTAATCCAGAAATAAATAAACTACTGGCACAACCTTGTTGATTATGCATTGAAAGTGTTGGAACAAAGATTGGTTAAGATTTTATGCTGAAATGACAGTGAAGGATGATGCCTCGCGAAGAATTCTTGAAGGACAATGCATCGCGAAGAACTCTTGAGGGACGTGCATCATGAAGAATTCTTGAAGATTGATGACTTCTAAACATTCCATTAAATGTAAGAATTGTTTAATGTTGCAAACATGTATTATGATACATATGAGAAGCTAAAAATCCTGCAGTTGACATTTTCTTTCTAGGTTTTTTTTTATAAAATTAACTAGCTGTCCCCGGCCACGCGTTGCGGCGGCTGAATTCCTTGCCCGATGAATTTCTGACCCGATGAAGGCCTAAATGTCCCGATGAAGTCCTAAATTTCCCGTTGAATTCCTTCCCCGATGAAGTCCTAAATGTCCCGTTGAAGTCCGGTCAAGTTGAATACCTGTTCCGATAGTCCTAAATTTCCCGTTGAATTCCTTCCCCGATGAAGTCCTAAATTTCCCGATGATGGCCTAAATGTCCCGTTGAAGTCCGGTCAAGTTGAATACCTGTCCCAATAAAGTCCTAAATTTCCCGTTGAATTCCTTCCCCGATGAAGTCCTAAATTTCCCGTTAAAGTCCTTTCCCGATGAATTCCTAAATTTCCCGTTCAATTCCTTTGCCATTAGCAACTTGAAATGTTTGCTAGTAAGTCAAGTTTTTTTTTTTTTTAAAAGATTTATTCCCCACGGAAGTGGTGAGTGCGCCGCTAATGGATACGGCGCCGTAAGTCAAGTTTGGCAACGTAATGTTGCAATCACAATTCTCAAATGTTGTGGACAACACATTTGTTTGTGAAATAAGATATAAACTTGTTGAGCTTTGTAGATATAAGACGCTGCTAATTTGAGATCAGTAGAAATTGGGTGGAATTTCCTACGCATCTGTAATTGATATTTTTCCTCGCCAAATTGCTATGATATGCCACAAAAACATTTAATTATAATAATTACGAAGATGCTAAATAACGTATTTTGACACCCAGGTTTAGAATGGACACAAATTGCTGCCAACATTAAAATGTAAAAACCAAATAAAACAATTTGAATTGAATTTTATTTTTAAACACCAGAAAGTGCTTCGAAACAGATGTTCATGTTATAAGAAGAAAATAGTAGTAACTTGCTAAAAATTTAAAAAGCAAACGATAACAACCGCATGTAAAATACATTTTCAGAAATCTGTGTACAACATAAAACAAAATTGTCGATGATTTTTTCCAAAATGTCTGAAAAGAACTGGAATAACTGGTCGGTCATATTTCTTTCGAGACAAAACGAAAATAGGAAGTATTGCAAAATGGGTAACTCGTCCCTAAACTTCAGAAAGGCTATGGAATAATTTGTGAGATTTCATGATTGAAATTTGCAGTTTTTCACTAATCGCACACAAATTACAGTGGAAGTCGTTTAGTTCGATCACACTTAATCCGATCTAAACCTACATAACGGATTTTTTCCCCCTATACTGCCACATGTTAAAAGCGGCTTTACTTGGATACATTTTCTGCATTATTTAGAAATCAAACACTATTAAAAACTTTTTTTTTTTAAAACGATATATTTTAAACATGATTAAATATTCGGATTTTTAAAACACTGAGCAAATTATTTTGATAAGGTCAATGTTTAAGGCTTTTTTTTGACATTCATCGCTTACAGGTACATTGATTAACATCGCTGGAACCAACGTGATTGAATTAAGCGGCTTCCACTGCAAATAAAAACTACAATCATTTCAGTTAGTTGGAATAAAAGTATGGAAGCCCTGCCAAAGCCACGTTTCTTCCGAAGGAATCACTGAATTTGAGTGAGAAATCTACGCATCATAGAGTTATCGTAGTTGGGCGAGACCATCGAGTGTGGGCTGCAGTTCCTATAGGAATGCACAACAGCAATGTCCTCCTCGACACTACGAAGCTTAAAGTCTTTCTTGAGCTTTAGACCTCCGCTAGCTGAAATGGCTCTAATTGCGGACGACTTCACCAGGAAGAAGTCATTTTTGGGACTCGAGTTAATGGGTACCCAGGCAGTTTTCAGGTACATGGGCCATACGGACGTGCCCAGAGTTTTCATATATGGGTTGCTGTCTAGTTCGGTGCAAAAAACCCGCTCCTTGAGCTGCATTTGTCCCATGAGACCGCCAGTCACAGTGTCCTCATCCTGCAGGAGGTTTGTTACATGTGAGTGGTACACGGGTACCACCAGCATGGAGATGGGGGCAAACAGTACATAGGAAGCGCCAGTATGCCGTGCCAAGCAGTCACTATGCAAGAAGTGGCTAGCTAAAGGCGTTTCAGCATCTGTGAACTCAAATGGGAAGTTCCAGGTAAGGATGCGGACTTCGAGGTCAGAAAGCTCGGAGCTCAGCTCCTGGATACGGTTCTGAATTCTTGGAGAGATGCCCAGGTTGTAGAAGGTGAATTTGGTGGCACCCACCTGCCGGTGGAACTTAATGAACTGGGTGAGGAGGACTGGGTCCACATGAGGGCTGCGCAATGTGGCGCACACTGCCAGGCTTACGTTGTGGTGAGGAGGTGCTGCTGCCTCTTGCAGAAGGATTTGGGGCAGGTTGCCCTCACTGGATTCAGGCTGTGAGGAACCTAGCAAGGACACGGCATAGGGACTCCTACCTAAGAAATGAGAAGAATGAAGTTAAAAAATTTTCTTCAAGATTCATTTTTAATTACTTTTACAATATGTAATTTGAAAGCTGGAAGAACCTGATACAACAACGGAAAATTCTACGTTACAATACTATAATTGTAAAACATTTCCGTTTTATTGCTAATTATGTTCGTTGATGTCTTAAGGTTTCCTTTTTAAACTAAATAATAGAAGTAATTTATATAAGAACTATGTCAGCTTTTGCACAGAAGGATTATGATAAATCTGAATTCCACGATCAAGACAGCCGCCAGGGATTCGAACCCACGTAAATCCTCAAGCCGCAAACTTTCCACATACTACCTGTATTACTTTTAAGTTTACTAAATTTTCCATTTCGAGATAAGCAAGTTTTAACGCATGGTAGAAGAAAGTGACAATATCATCATTTCGTCAAAACTATGTTAACCTCATCGTTGCTTTTACTAAATATTGAGCGGATTTCGCCCGACTTAATCCAGTCTAAAACTGAAAGATGACAAAATTTGAGTGTGTCAATTCTTAATCGGGTTGTTATATATGTTCTAACTGTGAATGATTTTCTTGCTGACAGCTGCCCTTAATGTTTGTCAAACACCGGAATATTTACACCGAGTAAGTGGCCAAGTGGTTAGCATTCTCGCCTTGCATTCGGTAGACGTGTTCGATTCCAGTGTCGGCTATCTTGATTGTTTTTTTTACGGTTTCCCACAATCCCCGAGGAGAATGCTGGAAAAGTTCATATATTAAATCAGCCATGACCGCTTTCCTTTCTCATCACACCCTCCTTGCTAAGGTCCAAAGCACTCGAAATACCATCATGACCAGACTGTCTCAAATTTGTATATATTATGTTGGAAGGGGTTGAGACAGGGTTCCCCCAAGAAATGTCATTTTCAACTTCCCTGACTTTTCCAGGTCTGAAAAAAAATTTCCCTGACCAATGACAACGTGAAAAATGGACATATTTTCCAAAATTGACACTGGAAAATATTTTTTTTCAATTCACTAATGGCAATTTTGAAAATCAACATACAAATTTTTTTAAAAATTAAAAAAAAATTGCATGAAAATTTTATAATCGGAAAATGTTAAAAATTTATGCTCAGAAAGAGTGGGAAATTTTGCAATTTTTTTACTCAGGAAATGTGGAACATTTGTACTCGGAAAACCTAGTGAATTTTGAAAATTTGTACACGGAAAACGTGGACAATTTTGCTAATTTGTACTCGGAAAAAGTGGAAAATTTTGTTAATTTGTACTCTGAAAACGTGGGAAATTTAGCAAATTTGTGCTTGAAAAACGTGGAATATTTTGCAAATTTGTACTCAAAAAACGTGGAAAATTTTGCAATTTAATACTCAGAAAACGTAGGAAACTGCGTAAATTTGTACATGGAAAACGTGGAAAATTTTGCAAATTTGTACTCGGAAAACGTGGGAAACTTTGCAAATTTGCAGTAGGAAAACGCGGAAAATTTTGCAAATTAACACTCAGAAAATGTTGGAAAATGTTGAAAATTTCTACTTGGAAAATGGGCCCTGAGCAAACCTCAATCGTAAAAGTATCAATTTTAGATCGCCATGACAGGGTTGAATTTCCCCGACTTTTCCAAAACAAACCATTCTTCCCAGACTTTTCCAGGTCATTTTCAAGTTCCCTGACATTTCCAGGTTTTCCAGGCCTGTGGGAACCCTGTTAGACCCTAGTAGGCCCACATTTTTCTTCGACTTAAAAATTTGTATAATGATCCCCCCTGCCAAACGCTTCTATGGACCTAAGAAATGAGAAGCATGAAGTCACAAAATTTTTGAACAGAATCTTAGTTTACCCTTTGGTAGCAATGCTCCAGGAATTTTGCAGCTCAGATTCACGAGCTTCCAGCTCTCTTGAGGCAAGTCTTGCGGGTCTTCATCAGCGAACTTTATGGCCAAGTCCGCATACTGGTGCCTCTGTTCAGGAGGCTCGTACCAGAAGAGGCACTTGGACACGCCAATATCTTTGGACGAGATAGAAGACGGCACGACGCCGATAACCGACGCCACTGTCCCCGCTTCCAGGAACGCCGCATACACGTAGACATTTTCAATCTGTTGCCAGACCCCCAGCAAGGCGTCATGGGACGGCGGCTGGCTTCTCATGTCTGGGTCGGCGTCGCAGCCGCGCGAACCAGCCGAAGCCACGCCGAACGTGTTCAGCACTTGCAACAGGTTGCTCAGACGGTCGTACTCGTGTTTGTAGAGTAGAAATCCGAGCAGGGAGGCGATGGCCACCGTGGCCAGGATGACCTGGTGAAGACGCCTCATAGTGATCAAGCGACAGACGATGGAAGTCCCTGGCAAGTTCAGCAAGACATTGGATTTCTGGAGGTGTGTCGGACTCTCACTGCTCCGAGCTAGCATCCTCTAGCTGCACCAACCAGAAAAATGTCGGCCAACATATTCATGGAGAGAAAATCGAGGGATATATAAAACTTGGAATTACGAAATCAGTCTGTACGAAATACGAGTGAAAATACGCACATTCTTCGATCGTATGGACGCGGCCATCTTGGAAGTTGGAAATGTCTTCCCGGAAGTTCTGTTCAGCCACTGTGGCTTTCAGCGGGCTTTCACCCAACCAATGAGCGTTTTTATTAAGATGCTAAGGCGCTTTAGCAAATGACGGAAGGGCGGGAAATTACACACGTGTGAAACGGGATTTCCTACGTATTTCGTGAAATCGTTGTACAAACCCTTACAGAAAAGTTTTCCATCCAACTGGGGGAAAACTAATGTAAAACTCTTAGAATCGACCAGTTAGCCCATAGT
>JAQGAO010002517.1:0-19458 GCA_034697705.1 Ommatoiulus sabulosus
CAGGTATTTGTCGATTTCTGGAACGACCCACGTGGGGTGGCATGGGGTGCAAATCGCACTGTAGGAGTCCCCCTTAAGTGATCGAAATTAAACGAGCAAACAATCCGAGTGATTGTCGTATCTGGGCCTATGCAACGAGGGGGCCACTGCCCAGGGGGTGGTCTGCACCCGGGCGCTTAGGGTAAGGGTGGCGGAAAATGAGCAGACACATTTTTGTTATTTTCCGAATTTTCTATAATGTAGCATGTCCAAAGGGGGCGCTGAGTTTATTCTGTCACTTGGGCGCCAAAAATGCACGCTATGGCGCTGTCAGTCAAGTGGTTGGAATAGAACTAACAATTAAACGCCGTAAAATAACACAATCAGAAAATTTTGTTTTATTTCTAAAACTAACTTGTATAAGACATTTTTTTCTGGAAATTAAATTAAAGTTTTTGATGAAGCTGTGTATCATAAATCATTGCACTATCGGCTTATATAAAAAAATTCACTATACTCTAGAGGCTAACGGTAACAAAATTTGGTTTTAATGAGATTGATTAAATCTTAATCCACTGACCTTTGAATGATTTGTTCTAAATTTCTATTTTTGGTATTCAGGTGATAAGCTAGCTTTTATTCAGAGATAAACTCAAAGAAGACCTATGAAATGTTAAGATTGAGACATGACAGAAATAAGTGCAAAAATGCTTATATGAACATGTTTGTAAAACAATGTTTATACCACAGTTAAAATAATGTGAAAAGTCGTTCAGGAGTGAGAATTTCACACAATAGTAATTGGGTTATGTCACTCTCACGTGTCATAACACATACATGTTGATACATTATAAATTGCACATACTAACAGAACAAAAACGGAAATGAGAATGATTTCTTTGGCCGTGCTATTAACAATCAATGAGGTAGTGTAATGAAAAAAAGAAGAAAGTCGAGGAAAAGAAAATTGTTTGTTAATTCATTGACTAGAGTGAGTTGGCATGACTTAGTACGGAATTTGCCTTATCAGTAGACAAACACCTTATTTGCCCCTCTCAACTTTTCAGGATGTATTTTCTGTCATTATGAAATGACTGAACATAAGTTTGATTCCATTGAGAAAAAGTATTAATCTGAACATCTTCTGAGAAATCTATGATACCGTAGTAATGAAACTAAAAAACAAACATAGAAAAATGACGAATGACCAGTGTTCAAATGTACAGTGTGGGTGACGGATTTTGACATAAATTTTGAAACCAATGTTGTCCACAATAGAACTTGGGCGTTGAATGAAAATCGACATTAAGGTTGCTTTTCATCAAGAACATACTCAGGGTTCCCCCAGAAATTTCATTTTCAACTTTCATGACTTTTCCAGTTTGTACTCTGAAAAGTTTGAAAAAATGTCCTCGGAATCTGGTAAAAATGTTGCAAATTTGTACTCGAAAACAGTTGAAAATTGTGCAAATTTGTGCTGAAAAAGGTTGGAAATCTTGCAGATTTATATTACAAAAAGTTTGAAAATTATGCAAATTTGTCCTCGGTATAGGTTAAAAACTCTTTAAATACGTCCTCGAAAATGGTTGAAAATTTTGCAAAGTTGTGCTCATAAAGGTTGTAAATCTTTCAAATTTATGTAATGAAAAGTTTGAAAAATTGTGCTCGTAAAGGTTGTAAATTTTTCAAATTTATGTTATGAAAAGTTTGAAAATTTTGCAACTTTGTCCTTTGCAATTGGTGAATATTTTCCAAATTTGTACTGGGAAAATTTTAAAAATTTTGCTAGTAGGCCCTGAGCTAACCACATGGAAGCATTTTTTATTGTGACAAAATTAATACGTTGAATATTCCCTTATTTTTTAAAATAAATCAATCTTCCCTGACCCTTCCAGACATTTTCAAGTTCCCTGACTTTTCCAGGTTTGGGGAACCCTGCTACTTTTGACTGTTGTGCACAGGTTTGCTAACTGTCATCAAAACGATGCATCTTGTCAACATTCATTTCATTTGCGCTTGATGGAATCCAACCATAAACTTGGTCTATACAATTTTGTTACTCACACACTTAGACACACAAGTATTTTATCACCATTTCAATGAACAAATAAATTATCTAGGAAGTAGGTCTACTGACTATGTAAATAACGAAAACCTCTTTTCTCGCAATTCGAGTTATGTTTGACCAGCAACAATATCAACAAATGCGACTTATTTTCAGAAGTCGCCAATTCTCTTCCATCCAATTTGAAACCGGGGAATTTTCCCGGGTGACTTGGAGCATGCAGCACGAAAATCGAAACCACATTAATATAGATGGTCCACGCTAGTTTGCTTCAGAACTGATGTATGGGTCACGGTCAGGGACTGGTTCTCATTATTTCACTAGATCCACTCCTAACATCTAAAGGAAAAAAATGTACGAGCTTCTTCCACGATTTCTTTATTAAAATTTAAAGACTAGAATGTTTCCATGAGTTGTTTTGTACGTTGAGCCAGTCTGGGTACGTATAACTCTTGGGTCAATAGACATACAAATTCTCTGATCTCTGACCCCACGATGCTCTATCCATAATAAATAAATGTACAGTAGTTTTCAAGTCATCATAGGGCGCATTCTGCGAAGAAATGTCTTGCAGGGATCAATACGTTCCATCAGCACAATTAGCTGACATTCTCGGCAGTGACAAGGGAGGCTCTGTGATATTCCGTGACATCTTCATACTTCTGGTAGACTTTGGTTGAAAAATCAAGCCAATCAATATAGGATGACGTTGAAATAGCCTAAGATTTGATGGAATCCTTGAAGGAATTGTTTGAGGCGTCTTCAGAGATAAATAATTTGCCTTTCTGTAGAAGATCTATTGAAGATCTATCTCTGCTTTAGATTCGATTGAAGTTCCGTCTTCCTTCTGTTGAACAAACTGAATTTCTCAACAGGTACCCTGAAATCGTATGTTTCGTGGATATTCTATGCCACGGAGCAATGGCCACAAGGAGGGCAAACATTTTCACATCCGTACGTTTGCTTTTGGTAATCAATGTTTCGCATCTTTCACCTCTCCAGGTACTGATGTGAGAGACGTGGACATTCGTGCAAATGCTGTGACGGTGGTACTTGTTCCGCTCACAGAGGTCACAGAGGTTCGGGTGACGCTTCCGGTGGAAGAAACTGCTGAGGGCATCGTACTTGTTGATGATGATGTCACCACCTGAGTCGATGCAGGTGCGTGCTTGTTGGCTGCAACCGCCAAGGACGCAACTGTGTTTGCAGCTGTGCCGGATGTTGTTGTTGGATTCTGGCCGCAGATGTGGTGGTGGTTCTCCCAGTCTTTGTGTTGGCAAAAGGCGCCGCAGTAGCGAGCAATGTTACATCCAGAGCAGGTTTCGCTTGCCTTACGACCACAGTTCCAACATGTCTAAACAGGAGACAGACATTTTTAAAACTGTTTGTTCAAACAGTTTGACTTTTGTTGAAAGTCAAGTTGACTTTGCACGCGTGCTCAGAATAACAGCATTGCATATGGAACACCAATCTTCCATTTTTGTTCAACTAAAATGTTCCCGTCATGGGTCATGTGGAAAACTTCCAAGACAGGTTTCAAAGAACTTTATGCAGGGTTCTCCAAAAAATTTCATATTCAACTTCCCAGACTTTTCCAGGTTTTCTAAATACATTTCCATGCCTTATGGTAATGTCAAAATTACATATTTCAACGTTGCACGTTGTCCACAATTTTGCAAAATTGATATTGGAAATTTTTAAAAAAAATTACAAAATTAGCATGAGAAAATTTATCAATTTTAAAAATTCGTATTCGTAAAATGTTGGAAGTTTTGCTAATTTGTACTCGGAAAACGTTGAAAGTTTTGCAAATCTGTTCTGGGTAAATGTTGAAAGTTTTGAAAATTTGTATTCGGAAAATGCTGAAAGAGTTGCAAATTTGTCCTCAGTATATGTTAAAAATATTGCAAATTTCTTCTCGGAATGTTTCCAAAAACAGTGGAAACTGTTGATATTTTTTTTAAAATCTTGCTAATTTGTGTTACAAAAAGTTAGAAAATTCTGCAAATAGATCCTTTACATTGTTGCAAATTTTGCAAATCTGCCTGGGGAAATTCTAAAAAGTTTGCAAATGGGCTTTGGGCAATCCACGTATAGAAGCATTAATTTCGGATTGTAATTTCCCTGACTTTTTCAAAATACATGTATGTCATTCTTCCCTGACTCTTTTAGATTTTCCAGGTCTGGGGAACCCTGTTTATATACTTTTTCTCGAAAACTGACGAAAATTGAAACTTTCTTTTTTTTTTCGAAATTATTCCACTTTACTGTCGTTTAGTTTCGTTTCTTATGTCTCTTATTGCTGGTGTTCCAAAAGCAATGCTGAAAGGACGTTTCTTTTACCTCGTTGGAATCTGCTTGTAGGTTCACGTTGGAAATAGCTTCCTCTGTGGCCTGCCTCCGAGCTTCCAAGATAAGCTTCTCCATCTTTCCACGCTCTGTAGCTACCAATTCTCTGGCTTTCACTTCGGCCGACGCCACTGCCTTCTGTAATTCGACCACAGCTTGACGTTTGACTTCGTTCACCGCCTCCTCTAGGCAAAATAAAAAACAATAAGTTAGTCGTTGATTTGTCTCATCAACAAAAGAAAATTTTCATGAAGATGCTGTCTCTTCATTATGTCAATTTGCAACAATTTCAACCATTTCCGAGCACATATTGACAAAAAATTTCGCCTATTCCGAAGATAAATTTGTAACATTTTCAGCAGTTTTTGGGGAGAAATTTGCAAAATTGTCAACAGTTACCGAGGATAATTTTTCAAAAATTTCATGTTTTCTAACTTGCAGTCTTTTCCAAAGATAAACTTGCAAAATTGAAAACTTTTTCGTAATACAAATATGCAAGATTTCCAACTACAAATTTGATAAACTTTCAACTATTTACGAATACAGATGTGTACAATTTTCAGCAGTTTTGGAGGAGAAATTGGCAAAATTTTCAACAGATTCCGAGTTTAAATTTTCGAAATTCTCAACCGTTTAAGAGTACTAATTAATTTTCAACCTTTTCCGAGTACAAATTTGCAAAACTTTCAAAATTTTCCGATTACATATTTCTAAAATTTTCTTCAATTTTTCATGCTAATTTTGTAAGAAAAAATTAAATTATCCTATATTAATTTTTTTAATTTATTAACATTAGTAAATTTTTGCAAACCATTGAATACTACCCTGTGTAGATTTTGCAAAATCTCGGATAACATTGGCATACGTCAATTTTGACATTGTCATTTGTCAAGGAAATTTATTTAAAAACCTGGAAAAGTTAGGGAAGTTGAATATGAAATTTCTGGGGGAACCCTGTGCAAACTTCAGTTTCATTAATCCAGAATTAATTAAATCCTATTTCAAAATTAGTTTTCAATCTTCAAAACTAAAAGTTTGTACACATGCAGTTGCAAACTTACCAGCACGTCGTTTTACTTCCGATACTCGATCTTCAGTGGTTTTCAGGGTTTGGGCCATCATGTCCCCAGCATGTTTTTTGAGATTGTTTTCGGTACCCTCAGCATGTCGCCGCACCCACATGGCGAGTTCTTGTCGGTCCGTTTGGCTGCGGTGCTGCAAGATGGCCAAAGCTCGCTTGGTTTTTTCCACCATTCCCAAAATGCAGTTTAACATCTACAATAAATTGTTGGATTAACAGCTGCATCAGGTTATAAAAGTACTTCATATTCCAACTCACGGGACGTGGAAAAAACGTTACAAAACCTTCACTAACCGTGTGAATATTTTTCCATTCCTCTTCATTTTCTCTTTCGTCCAAGATATCTCTGGGTGTAGTGTACCCTGCTTTTTAAAATCCAATTTTTTAGTTTTTAGAGTTTGAAATTTTCATTTCCTCAAATTTTTCTAGAAAATTTGTTTACCGTAATGCCTGTATTCACGGTCCAAATTCAAACGCTCCCGTTCTCTGAACTCTCGAGGCATGGCGTATTCATCCAAGCGCAGTGGGAGACTAGAGTGCATTGCTAAAGATGACGAGGACCCAGGGTGCCCCAGAGGTGGCGACATTAATAAATGATGTCGTTTGGGTGCGGGTCCTAACTCCAGCCCACAATCCACGCTGCCATTTTCTTTGTGCCTGCTGAAAATGTCAAAAATAAACTCTTTGTTAAAAACTGGAATTAATATTTCCAGAATATTAATAATGGCATGGTTCCCCCAGACCCGGAAAATCTGGAAAAGTCAGGGAAGTTAAAAATGTCTGGAAAAGTCGGGGAAGAATGACTTATTTTGAAAAAAAGTCAGGGAAATTCAACGTTGTTTTGATGTTGTCACAATCTAAAATAAATGTTTACACGTGGTTAGCCCAGGGCGCATTTGCACAATTTTTTAAATTTTCACCAATTTCAGAGGATAAATTTTCAAAATGTTAAACAGATTTCGAGGACAAATTTGCAAAATTCTGATCCTTTTCAGAGTACAAATTTTTAAAATTTACTACTTTTTCCGAATAAAAATTTGTCAAATTTTCAAAAAAAAAATTCATGCTAATTTTTTTGTTAATCTTTTTTAAAAAAAATTAAAATTGTCATTAGTAAATTTGGCAAAATATTGCATATTGTCCTGTGTCGAATTTGCAAAATTGTGGATAGCATTGGCATTTGTCTATTTTGAATTTGTCACTGGTCAGGGAAATTTGTTTAAAAACCTGGAAAGGTCAGGGAAGTTGAAAATGAAATTTCTGGGAGAATCTTGAATGACCTCGGCCCTCATTTATATAGGCATACCTCTCTGGCCTCCGCTTGCCGTTTTCATTCAGTTCGTTTGAATGGTGAAACAGTTCGTTAGGTTCTGTCGGGGAATGTGCTGAATCCAGAACTAGATGTTCATGTTGATGAAGATACTGTTGCGGCGACTGCTTGGCCACTCTTGCGCAGTGGAGGATCTCTCTCTGTAGCAATGGTAAATTTGCCTGGAGGAATTACGAAAAACCGATATTGGTATAAATACGTGTAGCATTGTAGCATAGCAAACACTAGGGATTGGTGGGCACACATCTAAATAAAAATACATTGGCATACATTTAAAATGCATTTTTGAAATGCAAAATATATTTATAATGCCATTCACTATAATATATATATTTTTAAAAAAAATATGTTAAATTTATGTTTCTTGATATGTTTTGTAAAATATATTTGAATGAAATATATTTTATAAGATATTTTTAAGCACTACAAATTCATTTAGGTAAATAAATTCAGTGATGCGTTTAAAAAAGAATTATTCAACAATACATTATGAAAAAAATATGTAAATTTAAAAAGATCATAACATATGTATTTATAATAGGTTGTGGTTAGTGATTATTCCAATACATTTAGAAAACCGTAATCACAATAAATATTTGATTAAATATATTTAAATTATATTTTAAATCAGTAGTAACATTTCTACTAACAAGTCTAAATTTTGAAAATCGTTTTACCCGAATTTGTATACTACAATGGAAATGTATTTTAAAATGTTATTGTAAAATAGTTTATGAAATACCATCTCAGGAATGCATTTTTTGGATATTTTTAAATACATTTTAAAATACTGTATACTTATATTTATTTATTAAAATATTGTTCAAAATAATGTTCACTACATGTATATTTGGAAATAACTTGGATGTTCCAATCTATACATATTTTTAATAACTTTTAAATACATGCACAGTGTATATTCTAAAGCTAAAAATATCTTATGAAAATACATTGTGTTACATTTAAAATACATTTTTGAAATGCAAAATATATTTACAAAGTCATTAACTATAATATATTTTTTTTAAAAAAAAATTCATTACATTTATGTTTCTTGATACAATTTTAAAGCTTTTTTTTTTCGATGTGAGGTACTGTAAGAAGACGGCCCAACACTCTTAGGGTTCACTGAATATTTCAATAAGAATGCTATAAATGAATTTGAAATGCCATGAACCAACCTTTAGAAATGGAATAACGAAGGGCCGCAGTGGAAAATTTGTAGTTTCTTGTAGTTTATGGTGAAATTCGTCTATCGTTAAGGTGCCATTCTGCTCAAGAAAGGAAAAGTTGTAAACTCTGGTTTTCAAGAACCTCTGTACTGGATGATCCAACTAAAAATCATGGATGAACCATCCATGCTCCGTTTGAAAATCCACGCATGCGCTTACCACTAGATTTAAGATGAGATTCCTCACACGCTCGCCGGCCTCTGCAGAGATGTCGGAACCAAACTGCTGGAGCGTCGTCAAGAAACGCTTGACTTTACTAAGTTGTCGGGCACCACACGTGGTGGCCTGAATGTCCCTCGATCTGTTGCCATTACCATTCATGTTTTGCTGAAGACCGGGGACAGAGGTTGAATTCCCATTGGTGGTTGGTCCATTGCCGCTTCCAATCTGGCCACTGCCGCTCGTCGACGACAATGTCGGCGGTGATGGCGAGTCGCTGCTACAATGACTTCTTGGAGACAATGAAGTTCCGTTCATGGCCGAAGAACTCTTGTGCGATCCTGATGAAGTCATTATTGGGGGTGATGCCATGATGCTCATTGGGTTGGTATCAGGAGACTCTGGCATTGTGCATTGGTAAGCAGCTAAATGGGGAAAAAAAATGACATGTTGGTAAATGTCGATGTTTACCCATTCGTAGTAAAGACCAGCAAAGTGCACCTAAGCAGTGATGCAGTCATCAGACTATGGATTAAGGTTAATGGAGATTGTTGAAATGAGCAAAACTCAGAAGACTTCCATCAAAATAGAGATTTCAGCGTTTCTTATTTTTGGACATGAGAAAATACTGTACATCCAACACAGTCATCAGATTGTTTCCAAGTAAGATTGTTGTTAGTTGTCTTTTAAATTACACCACAAGTAGACTTAATTCAAAGAACTACATTTCTAACATTTGTTTCTCAAATAGAAATTTGGGAGTTTTCGTATGTAACCCTCTTCGCGGCTCTAACTAAAGCGACGTCCACACTGGAGAATCTTTTAGTGGAAAATATATAGAGTAACTTTTGTTGCTAATTGCTTCAAGTTGTTTCCATAAATTGTTTCACATATTTTTTTTTACATGAATTGTTTCTTAAATTATTTGCATAAGTTTGTTTCCAGAAACAACTGGCGCAAATTAGCATCAGAAAGTTTCCTTATGTTTCATCAAGTGTGGACGTAGCTGAACATCCACCAATAGCAAAACCTGTGTATGGTAATGACGACTTTATCAATCATTCTGCGCATGCGCGTGGTGGCGCACATTAGAAATACGATTAGAAATGCGTGGCACGCGAAATTTAAATGAGTGTTGTCTATGAAGGGGGGGGGGGAGGGGAGGGGCAGGGAAGAACCTACATGTTCAATACTAATGACTAGATTAATGATGGGGAAACCTATAGGTTAATTCTAATGACAGGATTTCTGATGCGCGCAATCTGTATATAGTCATTATTAATGGTGATATCCACAACTACGCCCCCTAATTACCAAATCACATACCAATCAACCAGTAACCGGCCATCATTCCACATTTTTTCACCCTACACGATCATAGCACTCTCAGAAGCATTCATGACAGCATTAATGAACGTGTACAGTTCGCTTATAAAGAAACCTACATGGTTAATACAGATGACAAGATTAACGAAGGAGGAAACCTACATGGTCAATACTGATGACAGGATTATAATGATGCTCGCAACCTGTATACTCATTATTAATGGCGGTATCCATGTGCACGACCCTAATTACCAAACCACACCCCAGTAATGAGGCCGAAAATCCGGATTTTCATCATTACCGGCCATCATTCCACGTTATTTTTTCACCCTACACAGTTCGCTTAAACCTGAGAAGACTTACATGTAGTTCAAGAAATTTATAGCGCGTCCACTCACCATTTCTCCCGGAAAAGTGCTAAAAAGAGGCCACTCAAACACGCATTAAATAGATTTGTCAATTTCAGCGAACGCCAACTAGCGATCAGGCGGCGAACTGGTGATGCGGGGTGCACAATGCCGATAATGTAATTAAATATTTTATGCCTGGGAAGAACATTTATTGATAGATAGTATCGAACACCTGCTAAACGAAGCCGAATTCAGTCTATACTTTTATTTTTTCCGTCCGAAAACTACGATTGTCTACAAAGTGCCGGCAGAAAACAAATCGATGTTCGTTATGGGAAAACGTTGCGTTTTCCCGACTTCGTTATAAGCGACGTTGCTCTGCCTTAGCCTATTGTTAACCGAGACAAGTTGTGCCGATTAAAGCATTATCCAAAATTTATGCACAGATGATGAAAGTTTAATGCCATTCCTCGCGAAAAGACCGTTTAGCTGTCAACTATCCCGCCATTTTGCTGTTGTCCATTGATTCTGGAGCTAGCTGGTGCATCCAATGCGTTTAGGCATACAGCTGGGAAGGGGGTGGGGAGGTACCCACGTGGGCCAAGCTGCATAATAAGCGTCCAAACGTTGCTCGTTCGCGGTGCAACAAACAGCTGAACATTTTTCCACGGAATCCGACCACCTGTTCGTCATTTCTGTTTATTTACCATTCCCAGGCCCGAATTTTATTTTTCGGGGAACATAGGCAGTTGTGCGCGGAAAATCCGCGGAAATTACAGTTGTTCTTGTGCGTGGAACAAACAACACGATTCGGATTATAGAAAACAGAATTTCTTTTTTTCCTGGAGAATGCCGCGGTGGGAATGATGTACGAAGTGCGCATGCTGTTGCATTACGAAATGGCATTTTATTGCGACGCGTCGTCAAAAGATGTTCATGTATACCTTAACCTGCGCATGCACTGTTGGGAAAAGTGATAAATATGCAAATAAAGGCTTCTGTAAGCGAACTGTATACGTGCAATTAATTCGCGTAGTTTAAAAAATGTTGAATGATGGCCGGTAATGACGAAAATCCGGATTTTGGCATCATTACTAGGGAGTAGTTCGGTAATTAGGGGCATGGAGGTGGATACCACCATTCTTGGTTCCTTTAAAAATGTCATATGTCAACTTCCCTGACTCTTCCAGGTTTTTAAACAAATTTCTCTTACCAACTACAAATTTGATATATGCCAATGTTATCCACGATTTTGCAACTCGCGTTTTGTTTCGATATTTTTTTTCCAAATTGACGTGAGAAGCATTTGAAAATTTACATATGTCTTGGGAAAATGTTGACATTTTTGAAAATGTGTACTCTGAAACTGTTCAAAATCTATACTCGATTTTGTGTTCTATACTCGAACACAAGTGAAAATGTTTCAAATCTTTGCTCGGAAAACGTGGTAAATTTCGCAAGTTTGTCTTCCGAAACTGTCAAAATTTTGCCAATTTGTCCTCGGAAACTGTCAAAAATTTAGCAAATTTGAACTGAATTTTTTTTAAAAAGTTTGCAAATGGGCTCTGAGCTAACCACGTAAAGCATTAATTTTGGATCGTGACAACATGAATAAGTTGTATTTCCCTGGCTTTTTCAAAATAGCACATTCTTCCTTGACTTTTCCAGTTATTTTCCAGTTCTCTGACTTATCCAGGTTTTCCATGTCTGGATTAACCTGAAATAATGACTATACAGATTGCGAGCATCATTAATCTTGTCATTAGTATCATTAGTATTGACCATATGTCGGTGTTCCCCATCAATCTGGTCGTTAGTACCGACCATGTAGGTTCCACATAGACAACACTCATTTAAATTTCGTGCGCCACGCATTCCTGACTAGTACTGTATTTCCAATTTGCGACACCACGCACATGTGTGCGCAGAATGATTGCGCAAAGTCGTCATTACTGTACACAGATACGCGTTTCCAAGCAAATATAGTCATTTCAAAATCGTGTACGGTTGTAAGCGAATGATGCAACATTTTTGGAGGTAATGTCATTATAGTTGACGGCATTTTAATGGACTTGTACAGTTCCCTTAAGACAGTTGCTAAGTTGTAGCATTCGAAGCTGCTCTTTGCTAGTCAGCTGTAAAAGTGCCTTTCGTTTATCGTGGCTGACTTTCACTTTTTTGTTGTTGCCCTGAGGGCTGAGCAGGTTGTAAATTGGCTTCCCGGTGTAATTCGGCGTGTGCCATTCATATATTTACATTTAATTGGCTAATTATGTTGTAGGAATTGGGTATTTTCGTGTCCAAGCAGCACGTGGAGAACCTGCTGCCTCCCAGCTTGACGGCTGTTTTTAAAACATAAAACCCAAGAGTGGGCAGGTGGCTTCTTCCACCTGTGCGTCGAGCAGTGGGAATTTCCCTCACCTCCACTACGCTAATTTTCACTGCCGTTGTGCCCACATCTACGGGACATTATGCTGGACAAAAACGAAAAGTTTTTTTTAAAAATAACTCGACGACAGTCCGGAGTATTTAAGACTGTGGTCACAGTATAATTAATATCAGTATGATCACTCGACGCTTTTTAGGTGGCTTTGCGTTCGCAGCGCCACCTGAATTCTATCATTATTATTAAAATCAAGCCACGCCCGGCCAACAGTGAAACCAAATTATCCGTATAGGTAAGTTGTATACTAAGTCATATACTACATGTAATGTCATTACCCAATGACGAATAGCAGGGCGGCGCTGCAGTGTTTTGATCACCAGAACATCGAAGTGCCGACATTTTAATTGATAGGCATTTTGAGATGAATTGCATCATCAGCTGTGGTTCGTGGTTGGGAAGGGCCCTTTTATCTGTGTGATAAAACGCGACTACCTTCGTAAGTTTTCTAAATTCTTACAAATCTTTCTTTATTTCTGCTATTAATTTATAGGACATATTTTATATTATTAAAGTGTACCGCTTCTTGCTTAAATGGGTGAAAATCAGAACATCTTGAAGATGACTAAGTATAGATTTGTGGAAAGTATGGCGTATGCCCAGAAAACCGAGTTAGGCTTAGCTAAGACCGGAAGTGCAACCACAACTGTAATATGAATATTTTATCTCCAACTGTTTGTATTTAGTTTATGGTACATATTTTGGTTAATTAATGGTTAATTTATGGTACATATTTTGGTAAAAACATATAGAATATACATAGTTCATATTTCCTTGAGTAGCACTATTAGATTTTTTCTTAAATTATGCAACAATCTACATATGCATCGGACAGATATAGCGCGGGCAGTCTATAGCTGAAAAATGGGAGCGACTATACATTTTGGGGCTATGGGGTGCATCGGAGCATTCTCCGTTTTTTGAAGCCGATTTCCAATTTGCAGCCTCCTCTCTTTTTCGGCATTGCGCGAGGAAGGGAATTAGTTTGGAAAATCTTTTATTCTTTGCGAAAATGTAGACTGGCATGGGGGCACCCGCATTTCCGAATGACATTTCTGCGCTATTATATTCTAGAATTTGCTAATCTTTGATTAAGAGAAGCCGAGTGCTGGCTTGGAATTGGCCAATTTATAGACGTTCCGATTGGCTCTGAGGCAGTTTTTAACTTTAAATGATCTCGGATCAACTGCAATTTTATCTCGGGGCTTTTAATGTCCGATTAATAAAGCATCTCAGCGTTGATATCGGATTTTGCACTTCGATTGGTTAATCCTATTTTCTAAGCGAGACATGAGTTGTCTTAACTATATATACAGTACGTGCTAGCTTTTTTTAGATTTTTGATATTCCAGATATGGTTAGTAACGTAGGCTACTATTGTATCTAATTTACAGTACATGCATGTACAGTACGAACAGTATGACTTGTTTAGATATATGTAAAAAGGGTGTTTGATTTCAGTTAAATGCAGGCCATGCATTTAGCGATACTAGAATTAAAGTGGAATGTTTAGCATTCGTGAACAGATATGGTGGAAAAAACGTGGGTACTCAGATAGAAATTTTACGAATGGCACATTTGGTCGTCGTGAAAACCGACACACTCATTGGTTTTAAGAAAAGCCATTTAACGTTACTGTTGCAGAGGATAGGGGACGCCAAAAAGCAAACAAAAATGTCTTTTTGATGTAAATTTGCCGAATTTTTGTGACACTCCCATTGTCAACCTGTATGAAAAAAATCATGTACAGGTATACAGTATGTTAATTTTATTTAAAAAACGCCGATTTTTTTTCAAAAAAAAATTGCCATATTTTTGGAATTTTATTTTAAAATGTCCGGTTTATTTTAAATTTGCGATTTTTTATTCCAAAATGTGCGGGTTTTTATTTCAACAATTTGCAAATTTTGTTTTAAATTTAAAAGAAACTGCGACATTTTCAAAAGAAGATATTTGCTAATCTTTTTCAAATTTTTTTTTTCAAATTTTGAGAACGGGAGGGATGGGGGTGGGCTTTATGTGAGACTTCCCCACACGGGCGCCAACAAGGCACGGTACGCTACTGCATCTGAGTACCCTTTTTGAATGGCCCTCGTGATCAATTGGTGGAATAACGATCATGTGCGAGCCATTTCACAACAATGGATAAATGGAATTTAAATTAATAGCAGGTTAAAAGGCCAAAAATATTAAGAAATACACATTCGCAAATCACGTGACTTCCCTGTATTTCTTAAGGTTTCGCTTTATTCATAGCATGAAAATGCCAGTCGAGTTTTAACTTTGTATTGCATTTGAACGAAAGACGGACGCGTTTTGTAATTTTGCCAAGTGCAAAAACATCGGTGGTAAATATTCATTTTCACGTAGTTTTTTTTTTTTTTTTTTTTTTTAGCGAAAACATACGTTGATGTGTGCCCCATCTGTCACTGCTGCGCCACCTTATGTCCTGAAATATATCATTTTGACAGCCATGCCCCGATAATAAGCATTTTCTGCAAAAAACGAAACTTCCACATGCGCGATGAATTTCAAAAATTCAACTAAACCAGATTTGGAACTAGAAATGTAGCAGTGAAGATGAACAATATTCCCCAAACTTTACACCTGAAGACTTTTGAAATACATGTCCACGAATGACAGGTTGAGCTGAGGGTAAAGCGAACTGTACACTGTCATGGCCGTCTGAGAGTGACATTAAGAATGATCGTTTAGTGTGAAAAGATGTGGAATTATGGCCGGTAATGATGAAAATCCGGATTTTGGCATCATTACTGGGCCGTGGTTTGGTATAATCAGGGGCGTGGTTGTGGATACTGCCCTTAATGATGAAACGAATTGCGCGCATCATTAATTTTATCATTAATGCCCATTTACAGTAGGTTCCCTCATCATTAATCTGGTCATAAACATTGAGCATTAAGGTCCCCCCCTTCCTTCCCCATGTACAACTTTTTTAAATTTTGTGCGTTACGCATTTCTGACTCGTATTTCGAAATTGTGCCACTAATTGTACGCCCATGCGCATAATGTTTGCGAAAAGTCATCATTACTGTGCACAGATAAGTGTTTCTAAGCAAAAATAATCATTTCAATTGATCGTGTAAGGTTGAAAAGTAATGAAAGCGAATGATGCAACATTTTTGTAGATAATGTCGTTTTAGTTGATACAGCAGTATTAATGTTCGTGTACAGTTTCCTTTAGAAACGTGTAGGTGTACAATAATGTGTAACTTTTCGCAATCATTCTGCGCATGCGCGTGCACTTAGTGGCGCAAATTGGAATTCGAGTCAGGAATGTGTGGCGCGCGAAATTTAAATAACAGTATTGTCTATGATCAGAGATACCTACATGATCAATACTAATGACGGTATTTATGATGCGCACAATCTATATATTCATTACGAATGGTGGGATTCACAACCACGCCCCAATAATTATGCTAGAATCCGAGTTTTCATCATTACTGGACATCATTCCACATTTTTTCACACGATCATTCTAAATGTCACTCTCAGAAGGTCATGGCTGTATTAATGAACGGGAACAGTTCGCGCTTTAAGAAATGTGATATATTATCATACAATTCGATTATGAAAACATACTAATCAAGGCACTGTTTGTTTTTTTGCGTGCTATTCTTGGGCTAGACTCTATCATTGTTTTGGCTTAATCATCATTGAAGCAATGATTAGTGCCAAATTAATGCATAATATGGGCTTTTTTTGCCATAATTGACCCCATAAAAACCTTTGGGGAACGGATCCCTCGAAAGGAGTGTGCACATGGTGTCGACGTACAGTATATCCCCCCGTGCGCGCAAACCTCATTGACAGGCAATCATTTTTCTCAAAATTAATTATGGAAATGAGTGTTGCTTCCGTGTAGGGTACTGTAAGAGACCATCTGTTCTCTGTATACTATTACTCCATATCGATCTGCATTGCCAATTACAAATTTTGCTAAAAACACGTCTTCAAACCTATCACCGAAAGAGTTGCTGTCTTTTTTCAAATTTTCTGGTTGTGAATTAGTAATTACCAAATCCTCGCTTATTTGTTTTTAATCAAAATTATCAAATTCGATCAAACTTTCACATTTAATAAAAATACTTTGTGGTACATTTACAATCTATTTTGAAGTTTTCCTCAACAGAAAAAGTCCGCACATGGAATAATAGTCTAAAAGCATATGATTAAACAGATGATTGTGTGAAAATCGTCTGCTTAGCAGATGCGTTTGTTGAAAATGGTTTGCCATAGTGTGTACACTCCGTTTGTTGAAATTAATCTGGACAAACAGATTTTGGGCAAGCCGTTTGCCATTTATCGTTGTCTGTACGGAGCTTAAAATAATATTTGAATGAAAATATATTTTATAATTTTGAAAATACATATTTTTACATGAATTTCTAACTGCATTTGTATAGTACAATGGAAATCTTTTCGACATTTTAAATACATTTTAACATATGTAGTACGTATTACGTATTACTACTATTTAATTACTTATATTTACTTATGAAAATATATTTAAAAAAACATGTGCTTTTTATTTGGAAATAATTCCGATGTTCCAATCTATAAATATTTTAATATATATATTGTGTATATATATTTTTATTAAAAAAATGCATTAAAAACATTTGTATTGCAAAAAATGTTTTTTTTTGCCTTAATGAAATATATTTCTAAAGCTTTTTTTTCAGATTTGAGCTACGCTACAACGTGCAAATCTCAAATTGTTTCTGACCCTTTATTGAAACAGTTTGGCGCAAGTTTGGTTTATAAAGTTCTTCCAAATATATCGAGATACTGGAAATTTCAAATTGTCTCTGCTTTGTCTAAAACAATTTGTTGATGATGATTTAATTAACCGTTAAATATTCATGGAAAGTTAGCTGACTTTGGACAAAAAATTGTACTATTGCCCATGGCAAAGTTACCAACTCTCGGGTAAACTTTCTGACACGTAAAACCTTGAAAAACGTTATTTAACGTTGTTTAAACGTTGAAACATGTTTACAAACATGTTATCTTGGAAAGTTTTACACGTATTTGTAAGAGGGGTGTTCATTTAGTTTTCGCAATCATTAAAAAAAACGGCTGTATGGATTTTAATGAAATTTGGTAGAGAAATCTGAGCATCTTTCACACTTGTCTGTCCATTTCTGAACTATTGTATTCAATCCACTCATAGACCGAACGTTTGGACATTATACTCGGACCTTAAACATTTCACACATTTCTGCTTTTGAAATGCCTTTAAAAGTTAAAAATCGAACAACCTACTGCTGATGAGCCACTATCTTCTCGGAGTCCATCTTTGCTTTCAAATCTTAAGCACGTGTTAGTTTTGAAACAGATCTTTTAAAGTTGATTTATGTTCAGGAATGATGGAAACATTTTTCCAACAAATTTCATTAAAATCCATACAGACTTTTTTTTAGTATGTTTCTAACCCTTTTTGCGTGTAACCAAAAAATGCTTACTTCAGGCGCTGTCATCGACAGCAGCTGATTATAGGTGCAATGGCCATTAAACGAAAATGTTTGAAGTAGAGCTCGGATTATCACGCAAAATACCCGTTAGATAACCGAGTACATGATTAATCTCAAAGTAAAGCAAACATGCCGGTCTCCAACAGTGCCCGGGTCTTGCTGGCCGTGAGTGGCACATTTCGGTGCATGGTAGATCTCATCTCAAGACATGTTTTCACGCAAATACGCCATGTTAGAGGTACAACGACTAAACATCTGGTAAGGACAAAACTTTTTTTTTTTTGGTCAACCCACCTGGTTTGGAAACGTTTCAGTTGTATTTAAATCCAGCTCGTTCAATTTCCTCAAAGTTTCCAGAATTTCAGAAGCCGCGCCGCAGAACTGAATCACAGGAGGCAATAATCCAGAACCCCGATCTTCTTTTTGATCTTGAAATTCCGGGCGATTTCCAACGAATTTCGGCAACTAATCCAATTCATAACGAGACGAACACCGCGGGCATGCAGAACGACGCCACATCCGTCAAATCAATAGTGCAACTGGAGCGATGTTTCTGCGTCCCGTCAGAAACCGGTGGCACATTTAGGGGGACTCAAAGAACTGCGACGATGAAAAAATCCAGAGTTCTCTCCGTGTCGGCTCTCTCTCGGCGAATAACACCGAATGAGTCTCGTTCATTTAGTCGATCTCCAAGTAGCATCTGGTGCCCGTGGCGTCGACCAATCAGAGGCCAGGATCTGGCATCCTCGCAGCGCTGGGGGCAGCAGCCATGTGAGGGTTGACACCGGTGCGTTTGTGGGCATGTGCAGCGGCTGGTCAACGGGGATGTGGGATGCTGCGTCCCTACGGGATGAGGGGTGGGGGGAAAAGAAGGGACCCTACATCGAGGAAGGTTCATCTCATATCGACACGCGGCCACATCCCGACGATGCGGACGAACAGATGTTAAAGGTGCAATGCGAAGAGGGGAAGAAAGGCCAAATGTGGCGCTGGGGAGGAGGGTACGTGGCGGGGTGAGGAAGACTGTTCCAGAACAGCTGGTCGTTCGTGTGTAACGTTTCTGCACGATGCGAATGTGCTATTGATAGGCATATGGAAACACGCTGCGCCAACATGGCCGACGGGAAGTTGGATGGCTGCGTCATCCGTGGACCCATCGACGCTTCCTGAAACGTTCACCTGCTCCGATGGTCTTGAGCCTTGCTGGGAAAGAGCTCTACTTTCGGGCAGAGTCCACCTCTCTCAGATTTCCGTTGCAGCGCCACCTTTTTAGCTGAGACTGCCCGCGCGCTGCAATTGTCAGATATTCGTTTCGATTGCTGCATAAAGTTGTTTTATTTAATGAGAGGAAACTTGTAATAGTTCTACCGAAAACTTAACAGCTGATCGATGATGCGAGTCATCTCAAAATGCCCATAAATGTCGCTGACCTTGAGTTAGGCAGATAGAGGAAACCACACTCTTAAGTAATCAAACTGACGTCGAGTTATTTAAAAAACCTTTCTCGTGTATCTCTCAGATAAAAGCGCGTGTAACAGAGTGTTAAGTACAAGTACTGTGCTTAACACATCTGCCTATATAGTGTACTAGCTGGGAAACCCGGCTTTGCCCGGGGAATCAAAAATTTGCAATAAAAATGTATA
>JAQGAO010002518.1:0-19458 GCA_034697705.1 Ommatoiulus sabulosus
AGTTTATTTTTAATAGCAATATTTCAAAAAGACCCCAAGTGGACCACGGCGTCACAAAACCATGGTAACCATCAGAGAGTTAAGGAGTCCTAAAGCGGCCGCACCTTAATTAATGGAGCGGGATTTATATTCGCAATAAAAGAGCAGTTAAATAATTAGCGATGCAGAGCTGGTACATTTTCTTGATTTATCTCGGGCAATATTAGCAACGCATTCCCATCCTTTAGCAATTAAACGAATTTCGACTATATCTTCGAGAAGTAGCGAAGGGACTGGAGGCTTTAGTATTGTTTTATTTATTACTGCCAAAATGAGCCGAGCGAACGTTTTCTTCCATTTTCAAATTTATGTCCAGCAGAAGAGGGTTTATTTGTACGTACGCATTAAATGCCGTTTAATTCGGCCGAGCTGCTCGCATATTAGAAGGTTAAAATCCCGACACGATTTAATGTCAAATGTTAAGGATTAAAGCCCTCCCCGGGGACCTGCTAAATGTCAAGAAATGAGATGACGTCATCAAATTGCTGCAACGTTTTACGCATAAATATCGCGGCATTAAATGGGAAGCGAACCCACCGTCACATTTTTCACTAAATTGCATCTGAATAATTCTCGCTTGCTGCAACAAAACTTGGAAAACTATAATGTCATCCAATTTGTATCAGTTTAAAATATGATTTACAGACGTGTTCTGCCTGATTGCAGCACCTTTCGTTATTTTTGGTCATCTAGTCAACTTTTAAATGTGATTTTTAATGACCACCACAGTATTTTTTTTTTGGAAACATCTCGACATTTGCCTCGACAATTTAGGAACTGGAAAGATCGCTGACCACTGCATTTTACTGATTGATTTAGTTGTCTCGAATGTATTGCCCGTGAATGACACACAGATATCCTGCGCATATTTCTTACTAATTGCAGTATTCCGAATAATCGGAGTTAGTGCATAACTGAAGCAGTCAACCAAATTGTAGATACATGTACATGTAACGAAGGCTACATGTACTGTATATGGTATGCCTATGACTTGGACGAAGAAAGGCAACGAAAAAGTTATTGCATCGATTTTTTCAGATCTATTGTAATATCTTAATTGGAAATTTTCCTCCCCAACATACCGGGATTCAACTTACGCTTTCCACGAACCATTTCTTTGTTCACCAATGTATTCATGCGTTATTCGAAACTTAAAAGGAATTTTAAATTAAAATAAAAATATTGTTATACTTCCATATTTTATCGACATTTGAAGCTAGACATATAACCATAATTCTCCTTTAACATTTCTATCATTTACCGAATCATTTCTCGGATATTCAATTTCAGACTTCAAAATCCAAAATAACAATGTCAAGTCGAGTTTACAATCTAATAAAGCATATGCATATTTCATACTTCCTTCGTCTGTATATACTGTGAATATGTATACGCGTCCATAAAGCGGTGAGAAACATGCCAACCAGTCATTTTTCAAAAGTTATTTTGATAAAATGCAAAGATCAAATCAGACTTTCGGTAACCGATGATTCGAACAAGTAATTTTTTTTTTGCTCAGAAAATAAGCTGCATTTTGGAGTTAGGGACAGTGGTGCCATTTTACGGTTATATCAAATATAACAAATATGAAATTTCTACAGTGCTACGATAGATTAGTTTATTTAATTCCAGGTGCTTTCCAGCTAGGGGATGGCAAGATGAAAGTTCTCCTTTTTTCAATTTAGAGAAAACTGTTTTGATGCTTTTGTGTACTTAATGTACCGGTATACAAAAATGTTTTATTAACTATACAAACTGCGGTTAAGAAAGAAAAAATGAATTAATAATTTTTAATTTGATTCATTTTTGATGAAACCTTGCATAAAAAGATAAAACAAGAAAAAATATTACATTAATATTTTAATTTTATGAACAAATATTCTCTACACAAATTTCGGAAAGAATCACACTGTAGCTTTATCAAGCTTGTCTTTCAATACATGGAAAGTGAAGAAGTGCAGTTTCCTTGTCTTAATTTTTTTGGATTTACGACACGTTTACTAATTTTTCAGGCTGCTGCGTGCCAGTCACTTTTATCGTAATTTTCTGACAGTTTTCATCTAATACTGCATCGATTGCATATTTCCATTATACAAAATTAGTTCCTCCTTAATGAAGAACTAGTTTAACAATGATTTCAATTTCTTTTGCCATTTCCTACACGCTGATCATGTTCTCGATAACATTATTTCCTTACGAAATTTAGTGATGCCATTTAAACCTATTCAGCATTTTTCTATTAAAAATCTGCCAATAACGCAACTCGAATCTAGGTTTAATTCGGTTTACTGCAAATAGATCCTGTTAATGCACCGCTTGTTTACATTATTTACGCTCGTTTGAAGATATGAAATTAATATTGGGCGAATTCTTGCCCTTTTATGACTGACACTAAGTTTAAACCTCCGTTCTTGTTACCCCCGAAACTGGGCAGATCTTTAAATTTGGGCAGTATGTAATAATGACAAAATAAAGTCTTCAAGGCGGATGATGGAGTTAATTTCACCATCTTTCAAAAGTAAAAGCGAGGGAACTATAGTTAACAACGCCATCTTGCAAGTTGCAAGATAAACTTGCAAGATGGCGTTGAAGAAATTAAAACAACATTGAAACATATATTCTCATTTCTCTGCAATTTGGGTATCTGCTTATATGTGTAAAATGCGCTTTAACATCATGTACTACCAACATTCGAGGCCATATCTAAAATTAATCATACTTATGGAAGTTCTTCAATCTGACATTTTGTTTCGCTTTCCCATACTTGACCATGTGGAAGACTTTCACCATGCTGCCAAGTTGCAGAAATTAATATTAACAAAGTAACATATATATTAACATATTAACATACGTACATACAGTACGTATATAGTCTACATGTACATGTACACCGGTAGTCCTAGGGCGTACAATATAAGGAGATAATCATAATTTCATTTTTTAACATCTATGGGTAAGAGCACGCTGACACTTATTTCATTAACTTAAAAACCAGTATCGCCTAGTGGTATGAGTCTGCAATACCACTACGCGACACTGGTTCAAAATAAGTAAACAAATCACATGAATAAATGCCAACGTGCTCTCACCCTATCTCTGAAAAAAGCATAGCAATTACGCTCATATCTCCTCCTTGACGTCTTGCTATACGAAGTCGTTGATAGTCATAAATAGTGTAGCTTTTACTTTTATTCAGCTCGCATTACTTAAGCTTCAAAAATATAGCTTTTTAAATCTTCGAGCAGCTCGCTCTATGCCAATTTTATCCGTATAAAGAGTAGAGGTTGGTTGTCTCTATAGCCAGAGTAGGTGGAGAAAAAAAAAGGGTTCGTATATAGAATTTAAAAATTTCCCATTCACTTTTATGCACGAATCTCATATCCCGGTGCGCTGAAAAAGAGGGATAAGCTTTTGTAATCAATTTTTGTTACGCTCAACTAGCTTTAAATGAAAAATTGTACGGATTCCAAGTTCATTTTATGTTGTTCTGTCGTGTTATGACCCGCCCTGGTGTACTGTACGCTAGCTCGGCGTATAGATTTCACCCAACTTAATTCGATCGAAATTCGAGGGAAAAGCAAAGGAGGGAAAAGGAGAAATGCCTAAGTCTTTCTCGACAAACGCTCTAATCGAAAATATATCATTTTCATGATGGGGGCTTGCGTATACACAATGCGTGAATACAGTATCTTAAGAGAATTGCGCGTTTGAACGACGCATCGAAGTAACCTCCTCGCTGAGTTAAGTGCGTATATCTAAGAAATGACAAACTTAAATATATATATCAACCACGGAAATAAGTTATTTTCATAGGGTTATATGTAAATGGCAGCGCACAATACGAGAATGGAAAGAATTAATCGCGACGACTACCAAAAAGCCCCACCGTGGAGTGCTCTTGGGAGAAACCTCGGGGATGCATAAATCAGCTGGCATATTCTTCTTCAATTCACTTTGCCTCACGCATAAATTCAACCAACAACGGTATGAAAAGCGGGGAATAATCCCGGCAATCGGTGGGAAAGAAAGATTATCCGAAACTATATATAGGAAAATATGAGAATTGTACCTTATGAGGGCCATAAACCCCTCATGAGAGATTGTAAAATTTGAAAATGCGAAATAGACACCCGTTATACAGTATAATGTACATACTGTAAGTAGGTATACTAGACACCTAAGCAATCCGTAAAAGTTTAACAAGGAATTGAATAGCTTTATTTTATGGGAACTTGAAATCGTATGTCACCATTGCAGTATTACAGTCTACTCGTGTTTTTACGAACCTACGTGTTGGAGCTCCAAGGAAGTGGGAATGGCGTTAAAAACGACAACAATTACAATTGTATGTTTGAGATTTGAAAATAATCCGAAACAATAAGCTTCTTTCTTGCTACTTTTTGACGTTAAGAAATCGATATCATTTTGATACGAGTGTCGTCAACCTCGGTTGTGAAGGCAATTTTTTTCTCACTCGCCCCTCTTTTAAAACGTTTAAGATTCGAAATCAAACCAATTCGGGGGAATCCCCCGCTCCTGGAAAAAAAAACAGTAAAAAGAATACTCATAGAATGAGGAAATTAAGTTTTTAAAAAAGGGAATATGTATATATAGTTTTAGTTCGTAACTCGGAGCGAAAGTAATTAATATTAGATAATATCTAATATCAAAAGTTCGTAAAAACGTTGCAAGTTTTCGTAAATGGGAGATGCGTAAAAAAACGTAGACGGTACGTGATTTATAGGCAAAAATTCTTTCAATTTTTTTCATTCCAATTTATTTCCTTTGAAATCTAAAGCTCGGTGTACGATATGCGTTTATTTATAACTCAAACCGAGGATCAAGTGCCGATATAAATTATGCAATTTCGCATAAAACTAGAGCGCATTGATTCATGCGTAAAGATCTTGATAAAACTACGCAAATACAACTATAGGGAAATAATGTATTCACCGGCACGAAGGAAATTTGTTTTAAGACAATCCGTGCATTCTTACATTTCTATATTTCAAAATTAGAAATGAAACACGACGGTTTTAAGCCCTCTTTAGGTTGGCCGTAGAGTGCAATTCTGCAATGGGAAAGATGCAATCAAAAGATACTCCCATTTTTTTTTAATAATTTAATATGCGTATAGTTGCAAATTCAACCAGCTTAATTGACACATTTAATTATTATTTTGTTTAATTTTTTTTAAATTGGAAAAGTGAAATTGTGAAATTTTTCACAATTTACTTCCTTAACTATTTTGGAATTAACGATGGTACGAAAGGAATAACATCCTTTTGCATAGATTTGGTCATATTTTGCGGCGAATACGCGAATCTGAACTATTTTAAAATACTCTTAATAGAAATGGGTCAGCACATCGTGTCCTTCTTCAACAAGTCACAACATTTTTAGTTTGTTATTACCACGAGTGCCTTAAAGACTCCCATCAATCGGATGAAGTGGACTACAGCAGACAACATTTTCTGAATTAAGATGGCGGCCCACGCGCGAATAAAGTGTTAAGATATGTTTGTGAAACAATTGTTAAAACATATTCGAAGATTTCTCTCGTTTCGTGGAAATCTTTGTTTTACGTTACGTCCCCTTGACATTTTTCAATACAGTTTGAAGTCATGAATTCATGACTCTTTCAAGAATACAGTTCCCATGCACGTACATGTACATGATATAAAGCGCGATTCGAGTTTTTATTTACTCTAGATTTTTGCGGTAATATATATTCGTTTACATTTCTATATTTATGACAGATGTTTTCTTTCCTCCGTCCTGCAAAACTGTATAATTTTCCCTAAAAGTATATTCCGCCATAAGCCACACGGCTCGCCAAAAGCAAATTTTCGTAAACATCAATTTTTGCCAGTCGTTGAGTGACCACATCGCCCGCGGGTCCTAGTTCACCTGCATTCATTTCCAATTCCCTTCCTGCCAATATCCATTATCTTCGTCCATGTCAATGCCAACAGACAACAGTGACCCCGTGATGCACTCTGATTTGCAATGCAGGAGATAGCCAGCCACGGCATGATGGACCCGCTCTTTATTTAATGGGATTTTTTTGGTAGCTCGGGTTTAAATTCAAGTTCTGGACGGATGGCGATGCCAACATGGCAGCTTTTCTGAAGGCGGATCAAGTGACATCTGATAAAATAATGCCAGACTTTTATTGGGCATTTTATTGCGCGATGCACTCATGCGAGCCCATCAAAAGGCATCGTTTATCCGCGGCAATGGCTTCGTTCGCTTTCTACGAAATTTGCCTAACCATTCATACTATTGCAAATTTCGTTTAAACCATGTCGTTGATCTCGTAAACACGAGATGCGAGCGAACGGGGGAATATTGCCCGTATTTCGCGCGTTATTCTGCATCAGAAAGCTCGCCATCTTTCTGCCCCATTGGGTGCACTGAAATATGCAATTTGGAAATATATTCGCGCCTAGGCTTAAGGCGAGATGCAAAACTATTTCGCCTCCTCCGTGCATCTTGGGATTTTTGCTCGACTGAGTACGATTTCTTGTTGGTGTTCAAACGCGGAGCTACCAAAAAATAACATCGCCATCATGCAGGATTTAAGAGACCAAAAAGCATGGAGGAGGAAATTCCCACATTTTGAAACGCACTGTACGACTAACCTGCATCGATAAAGTAATTGTTCTTAATATATCCAATGCGGGGAATTTTAGATATTCGGCGATATAACCTCGTTAAGACGAATCTAGAAAGACGTCAAAATTTATTCGTTTACACCGCACAGTTCGAATTATCAAAAGTCGGACAAAACATGACTTCAACATCATACAAGTTTCATCGAAGTGGATGAAATCCTACAACGCGTATATGAATGGGAAGGTATTGCCACTTTTATAGAGGAATTCCTCACTATAACGAACTTATTCCCCTTCCCCTCCCCCCCCCCCATAATTTCTAAAGTAACGCATAGCGCAAATGCTTGAAAACTCCAAAATTCATTCGTTTTAGCCGAAAATTTGTAATATCCGATTTCGGAATTCGTCTTAAGTGATGAAATTAACATTATTCGTCCATAACCTATAGGACGGGGTCTGGAAATGAGTTCGTGCTATTAGACATTCGCATAATACGAGTTCTTCTTACTGAGGTTCAACTGTAGGCAATGTAGATAAAAGCATAATCATACACGAATTTTGAAATCGCTAACGAATTTACTGTATTAAGTATAGTTGCGCGTATTTCATCAAGCACTCGATGTACCTCACTACGTATTTATTTTACGCGTAAGTATTAACTATCAATTACCACATGAAGACCCATTCCCATAGAAGACGAACTCTCTGTAAACTCATAAACGTACCCCTTGTCAAATCAATGATTTTATTGCCCTCGTCTCTAAGAAATCACGTAACATTCATGCTCGCACGCACATCTAAATTGATTACTTTCTCAAATTTTAACTAAAAATGCCTACAAAAACATAAAAAGTTGGGAGCGTATCACCCCGAAAACAAATATCAAATTCAAATCGATACATCAAGTTGGTAGGCGCATAAAAATGATGGCTCCAAAATCGAGTTCCCATTCAGATTAAGTTGTTGGATACAGCCATACAACGCTGTACGGTACTCTCGTATATACAAAATTGGGCAATAAAATATGATACGAAAAAAAAAAAAACTTTCTAGTTGACGAAAACTGAATAGATATGTGCTTTACCTGAAGATGGTTCGAAGGAAGGAAGGAAGGAAGGAAGGAAGGACATGGCCTATTGAAAACAAGTACATTAATCCCTTATTGATTTTCGCCTGAACGAGCCTATAGGAAACCCTTCTTTCAAATGTAAAGATTACATCGAAACCATAAAGAGTATGTGGGGCAATTTTTCGAGACATTTACGACCAAGTTTATCCCGTTGCACCATCTTCTTCGTGCCAAAGCGTGGAAATCGGTGATTAGGACAAACGCAACGCTAACCGAGTGGACGGTGCCATAGGCCCATCGGCCACATGTTTTCACCGTTTATTTCTTCTTTGATGGACCATAGATGTCAATTCATAAATTCCGAAAGTAGGCCTAAGCCCTAGCTACGAATGGCCCCGCCATTTTATCAAGCTCTCACCACCGAGGCAATTTCAACAGGTGATAATTACCAGAAAAGGAATTACCGAAGGATTGGCTAACGTTAAGTGGTCGAAATATATAGATAGCGCTGCAACTACATGTTGTTAAAGCAAAATACAGTACTTCGCATGTGCACCGTGTAAGTAATTGAGACCATTTTCTAAAGAAACTCTTCTAAAAATGATTCAGGAATGTATTTACAACATTTTCTTCCTTAAGTCGGACGTCCCGCAACCAAACAAAGTTTAAAAAATGTTCAATTAAAAAAAAAAAAAAAACAACGATTAAAATAGGAAAGAGAAATAATTCAAAATGGAACGTCATTACAAGTTTTGGAAATTAAGTGTTTTGCATTTTTGCATATTATTTTTATGCCGAAAAAACGGTGGTCAAAATGGTGGTTTTTAAACATCGTCATCTTAAAGTCCCATTTTTGAATTATTAAATTTTGAGGAAATAATAGGCTATACAATGGCAAAACTTAATGCGGATGCAAATTTTAAAAGATAAACAAAATATTGTTTCAATATTATCTTTACGCCATTGCGCTGAAATTCACGGTGTACGCATTGTCAAATAAACATGAGCTGAATATTTTGACGATAATTTAGATATGTAGGCAGCTCAAAGGATCAATGGACTATGGAATCTACGACTAGGGAGAATGAAAGAGTATTTTCGTCCATCCCTTTATTGAAATGATGCACGATGAAAGCACAATGCTTGTGGAAAATATGCAAGAGAAAAAAAAACCTTTCAACACAAACCAATTTTTATTCTCCAAAATTTTATAGACCTATATAATGTTCATATTGCGCACATGATGAGTATATACTGTATATATAGAACATGCCGTTGTCGTAAATACGTATACTGTATAACGTTTCTTTTAAAAGTTTAAACTCGGAAAACATGTATGAAATTGCTACAAGTTTTCCTAACTTTTACAATAGTTTATCTTCCACTTCCTGGCAATGTCTACCATTTCCAGGGGATTTCCTGCAAAGCGCATGTGGAAAGTTTTCAGCTTTTAATGGCAACTTTTGTCAAAATATTTTAAAGGCGTAATAAATATTGACTTTTTTGCAGATCGATTATAAGAATTGAAAATTATTTCAGGGCCCTCCCCGCTTTTAGATAACGAAAAATCAATATTTTCTCGAGGCTTGTCTTTCAACAAATTGTGGGTTTGAGTGAGGCTTTTTGGATCAATGTCTGGAAAATGTTTTTTTTTTCTTTTCGAGCAAAACCAAAACAAGAGCACATACAGCATTGTAAACATAAAATACACGTACAGTATGTCCATAACACGATTCGTATTTGAACGAACTGTCGTCCACCTATTGTCCATCATTCAACCGTGCAGTTGTCACCACGATAAATTTGCGACTCGAAAAATATATGGCGAAATCGTGAAGTGCTTTAGTACAGAGTGAAGCTTAAATCCTCTTTCAGAAGTTTAACGGTACGCTAAATCTACAAATTTAAAGAGAAAATTAGAAATTAAACAGAGAAGAACCCCGAATTAGTTTGAAGAAATTGTTTTACGACGTTATAATAATTGATGCAGGACAGTCATCTTCGAAATTTTTGGAGTTATATAAAAAGTTTTAAGACGACTCAATAATCGGAATGCTAATATTGGTACTTCAGTATACCAAAAAAAGTTGTTTTGCTTGTCACAAATACTCCACCTTTTTTGGAGTTATGGAAAACCTCTGAGATAGGGTTTTATGGAATACCTCATCCATAATACCATAAGAGGTGTTCCATAATACCATAAGAGGTGTTCCAGAATACCATAAAAGGTGTTTTTTTTCTCTAAAAAATTTGCTGATTCCAGTTACGTACATGTAAATGGAAACATACATATACTGTAGTAATCACGTGCCGTATATACCTCACGCTACCACTCTGCTATCTCGACTCGCTTCAGAGAGCCTCACTAGTTGTGCCTTTTCCTGGGTTTCCCATAAAGGGTATCTATAAGCACCTTTTCAACGTTTTTTTTTATTGTTCAAAACACCTTTTTACGAGTTTAGAAATACCATTAGGAGTATAGAAATACCATTTGGTGTTTGTAAATTCCAAAATATTTTTAAACACCTCAATATACCTTAAAAGAGACAAACAAATACCTTTGGGTGTTAAAAAACACCTAATTTCACCATTATTTCTTAGCGTGTACACTTCACTTTTTTTCCTCCCATCCCCTTAATATAAGCGTTCTTTTGTATAGTTTTACTATACATGTAGCTGGTTTGCCCGGCGAGCGATCGAGCCCCCGTAGCGGAAGATTATTTTTTTTTTGTACGTTTTGTACGCGTTTTGCGTCATCACGTACAAAACGATAAACAAAAAAATGTAGTCATCCGCTACGGAGCTCCGTACAACCGCGGCCCCGGAACCAGGCATGCATCAATCCATCCACAAACAACGCTCGGAACATAAGTTCTTCTTTATATATATATACATGTATAGAATTTTGGTAGTTATTTATTTTGGATACTTTCAAAGTTTAATTTTTTTCACAAATAAACGGGAGAATATCGTCTGTATTGCTTTGTTTTCTACTCTCAGTAGATTATAAAATATGTACATTAATTCACACCAACATGTATGAGTAAATAGAAAATATTCTTTTTATAGTTATCTATTCTCTGAAACTAATTTTTAAAAATACTGGACATTTTTGGATTCGAAGCGCGCTGCATTATAATTCCTGGCGTGCTGTGTAATTCTGTCTCAAGTAATTTCCTAGATATGTAATTATATAAATGCAATGGATCAGCGTGCACAGCACTACCTGTCAAAACTAAAAAAAAAATCCCTGTTGGCGGGCAGGAATAATGTTGAACAAATCCGACGCGTCGTTGTTTTATCTGAAATTAATTTTCCCTCGTTTAATTATTCAGGCGACTTGCTGAGGATTATTTTCAAGCGTTTGTGCCAACCAAAAGCGAATTAACTTGGCAAAGCAGTATATCAGTTAATTAAATTATGAACAAAGTGACGTTCCGCCGTACTCGTTCCAATTGCGCAAAGGCACATGCTTCAACAGATTTAGACCTGAACAAAAAGTTGCATTGTTCGGAGTTGGATAGAGGCGAGTCTGAAACAATTGTTTTATTTTGCCATTTTTGTTTTGTGACGAACTTCCCGTGGGTCGTGCCGGAAGAAAGACAGGAAACCGATGGCATCTACGCTGTCGTTGTGCATTAAGGTGGTCTTATAACCGAGCCCAAAACCGTATATGTATATACACTCTCGTTTTAAGGATGGGTTATAACTCCCAGATTAATTCTAACCTTTGAAGTATGACTCGTCTAGATCAGGATATTTATTTTTAAAATTCGTCTTTTTAATTTATTTTAAAATAAATAAACCAAATAATAAATATAATCGAAAAAATAATAAATATAAAAATAAATATAACCATAATATACCTTTATGAAAAATTATCATCAAATTGAAACGTTTTCTCAATGTCTGTAATTTTTTCAAATCTCTCAGAAACCATGAACAGCGTAATAATTTGAACATGCATGCGTACGTTTAAAAATACCGACGCAATATTAACATTAAGTAAAATTTACGATTTTAGAAAGATTTAACTGTTTTTGGAATCCGCATACAGTACATGAAGACAAGAATTAAAAGCCTATAAGAAAAAAAATATTAATGATTGTCTACAATTTTCGGTGTGCACTTGACATTTTTGTGTGAATATTATCAGTAGAATGATTTCAAATAAATAAAGTTAAAAATATCCAAGTTTTCCATCGATTTTTGAAAATCATACCAATGCATTTCATCGAGATGCTTTCTTCGCTATTTATCTCAAAATTCTGAGCCTTGATCCCCGAACCCTTCATCCTATCGCAAAATTACGAATATTGATCGAATAATCGTGAATCCACGCAAGAGTACATAAATGCAAAACTCGATTTTGTTTCGCTCAAAATCATAAACGATTTTTCGTTACAAAGCTCACGCGGTGATTTAATTTTCGGCTAAAAATTGCGTATACGAATAAGCCGAATGCGAACTTAACCTCGCAATAAATATAGGAATAAGTAATTATTCAAATAACCCTCCCCACCTTAGAGAATATTCTAAATCATTTATTTTCATGGATTTTCTTTCACGGTGCTTTTCTCGAAGGAAACATTATGCCAGATTTTGCAATCGTAATACAATTTTGATCAACGCACGTGGGAATAAATTCAATATTTCCATCTCAAAAATTGAATGCAATTTGATTAATATGAAAACTTAATACTTCGAAGATGTTCACATACAGTAAAGGTCATTCGGGGAAATCCAAAAATGCCCGTCAAAGACTGCGCTAAATTCAAACCATGCATGCATGGTGGTTTTGTAAAGATCACAGTTTCATGAGTGTGCTCTTTCACAAAAATAGTACTGGTACGAACCTTTTGCTATTATTGTGAAGTGTGTTGGTTTATACTTTTAATTTTTATATCCAAAAACCTATTGATTCGGTGTGCGTGTAACTAAAAAAAACCCAATTATGGCTCATTTAATCTACTGTATATATCAAATATCTAATACGATCGTCAAAGCAAAATTAATTAAATATACAGATAGCATTTCAGTTAGTAAAATCAGTGAGATAAAACTTTATTATCTCATTATGCTTTGGCATCATTTTTTTGGAGAAAAAAATGACGTTAATTTGAATTACCTAAGCATATCTTGCGACTAAAATTACTAATAAGAAACAGTACACAATAGCACTGCTTTAATATATACATGTACGTGTATGCATGTATATTTTTGAAAGAATTTTGAGATGAAATTAAAGACCATGTAATAAGGAATCACATTTCTATTTAATTCTTAAATTTTAATTATTTGACGATATGCTGTATGTACAGTATTTCCGCAGAAAAATAAAATGCAAATGGAGTCAAATTGTGAATTTGAAGGACATGATGAAAATTGTTAGAAACCTGTTCCCAAGCCATGCAAGGAGGTTGGGGGGTTGCCGGTGCTATCATACTTCTAAAAGAGATAAGTTAAAGGTTGTACATGTACTTGCATTTATTACCGTAATATCGCTCTCGATTCAGCAAATCAAGAATGTTATCTACATACCATTAGCCATGTATAGTGTATACATTTATGATATAAGAGTGCGCTAATAAAAGCTCGCTGCTATTGAACGCGTGTCGGTGGTTAAGAAGGGCGTAAAAATTCCCCAACATTCGGACATATAAATTCCAGGCAGTGAAAAATGCGACACCAGCTTTTCGTGCTAGCAAATTAAACCGATGTCATTTGCGCGAGATTTTATAATAATTCGCCATTATCTGATAAAGTGAACATTCACTCGTTCCCATTATACAATTTCGTCGCACGCAGATACAAGTTAATAATTTCTTTTTGATTTTCAACATAGCGCGGGGTCTGTACGCTATAATATACATCCAGTTTTCCATTAGTGAGCAAATCCTGCACTTTAGAGCGAAATGGCGCCCTATTAAGGGAGGCATTTGTCAGGTATTACGATCTCTTAGATTCCCCGTAGTCGTTCCTAGCGAAAGGCTTCTCGCGGAATATCGTCTAGGCCGCGTAATTAAGCTACTCGATTAAAAAAAGGGTCCTCGTTGCGGTGCGATACTGCGAAATTTCTTCATTGGCCATCACACCTACCCCTTATTCAAATCCTCGGAGCAATACTGTTGCGTCATGGCGCCGTCACTCAGCTATAGACCGGTCGCTCGAAACCCTCGATTAATCACCAGTTAATCAATATGCACGTAAAGGCGACTATGAATTAATTAAGTTGGGTGCTCCGCGCTGCCAGAAACGATTAATTAATGTTTTTCAATTGAAAACCAGCGTTTCATCATCGCGCTCTGTATTAGTCTGATCGGACTCTGCCTCGTCACGAGTTCCTCGTGGTCTGTTACGAAAGTTGCACCAAATTTCTCTTTAGAACGATGAGGAAGAGGTGGGGGCATCCGCAATTTCAAAATCGATATATCAAGTATAATGTGGTCGAACCCTGGAATGTTTAGGATGCATATGAAGTTAAACGCTTTCTGGCACACCCTGTACACTGTATACAGGGTGAGGCATAATTTTGATAATCTAAAATTATACTTGCATTGTAACAGCTAATACAGGTAACAGGAGCAATATCCGCAATATCAAAATCGATATATCAAGTATAATGTGGTCGAAACCCTGGAATGTTTAGGATGCATATGAAATTAAACGCTTTCTGGCACACCCTGTACACTGTATACAGGGTGAGGCATAATTCTAATAATCTAAAATTATACTTGCATTGTAACAGCTAATACAGGTAACAGGAGTAGGAAATTATACATGAAGAATTAGATGACGATTAGAAAATTGTAGAGCGTCATAAAATCAGTATAATAGGGGCATCTGCGACATTTAATTATCAATAGCAAAGTTCCAGAAGAATATGCGTTTCTGCGTTACGTGCGTTTTCTGGATTGGCAGCAATCATGCATCGCATTAGTGTTTGGCAGGAAAGCGCGCTGAGTACTCCTTCCGAGAAAATTTGCAGGGAGCTTTCCTGCGAGGCAATCGTGCAATGCAAGGTTGCTGCCAATACTGAAAACGGAAATTGAAAAATTTCTTCTTTTCTTTAACAAACAAGTTTTAAAAATAAATTAAATAGTTGCAGAACAAATTACGTATATAGGTTTATTTGGTGTTTTAAGTCCATTTTATAAAAGTTCTCCACATGTTTATGTTATTTACAATCTAATTTACGGAATGGGCCCCTTTACATTTTGAAATTGCTGACGTTTAGTTTAGCAATTAGCATCTGAAATGTGCATTTCTATGGCTCGATGCATTTCATAATGTGTTTTTTGACCCATATGTTTCTGCGATTAGGCTCAGTACGGCTTGCTCGGTTAATGTATTAACCGAAAAGCGACATTTTTAAGGTATCCTGTACGTAAATAAAATTTTGAGCTGTATCAAAGTAAAAAGCCCTCTAATTTCAGCTTAATTAAATCCTTCATTATTGAGCGCCTGACTTTTAATTACAGTTTAGGTTGACATGCACTTGAGTGAAACCTGCTTGTATACAGCCTGTATTTATTCCGTAATGCATTTCTAGTGAAGTTTTAGAAAATGTTTTCCTCTAGTGTTTTTTTTTTATAGATGTTCCACGGCAATATGTAGACGCAATGTATATGCTTAGTATTTTAGGCCTAGCCAATGAACGTATTTTTTCACCAATGGATAGTTTCTTAGCAGGAAATTAATGAAAAATATTTTATTGATAATTATCAATAAAATATTTTTCATCGTGACAAATCTGCTTTTGTACTTTTACTTCGCTACAAAGCTGTATATTGTTTTAACGAGTTTTAACACGTTTTAAATTAATCAATCTCAAATATATTATACAGTATGATGGGGTACTCAGACATAAGCTGTACGAGCGACACTTTTAGCAGTCGTGAATTCACGTGTGCAAAATCGACACGCACATTGGTTTAATAAAATCACCCAAGGTTATCGCTGTTGTCAAAGTAATCAATGCATTCCTTTTGAACACTCGTCTTCACGACTGCCAAAAATGCCATTCGCAAAGCTTCTGTCTGAGTACCCCCAAGATATTTAGCAGATGAACCGAAAAGCGTAGATAATGCAACATTTGAACGAGATAAATGCATTTTATGGTGAGGGTTAATCATCCTGCAAACACCGAGAATATCACATATGTATATCGATCCAAACAACCCAGACAAAAAAGTGAAAATATTGATGACACGTTGTGTCCGGTGCGTGAAGATGTGCGATATCACTACAAGATTTATTGAAAAAGGGCTTTAAAGTATGGATTATGCAATTATCTATGACATACAGAGATTAAACTGTATCGGAGGTGAAATGGGTTATGTGTGCCACTGCGTGACTAACACATTTTTAAAACTACGCAAGACCTGCTAGGTTTTCTTTTGTCCTAAGTTGACCAAATAAATGGTCGTAATAGACAATGTCATAAATTTTGTGCGGGAAGATAAATTGCAGGCGCAGCATAATGAATGCTTATCATAGCATATATTAAGACTATTTTTTGCTTACAAATGGACCATTTGAAAAATAAGCAACGTACGACCATAACTTACAGCAGAGCTGCTGCAACAACAAAAAATCTGCAAAATTTATCTACGAGTCAGTGGCCTCCACAGAGACGGCAATTTTGGTGAATGCGAAATTCACTTATAACAGAAATATAGTTTTGATAAGCTTCATTAACTCCTTAAAAGTAACCTCAAAGTGGCTCAGATTCAACGATGTATTTGGCAGAGAAAGTTAAGACATATCTTAAGAAGATATATTGGGATCAAAAATAAAAAACTATGAATAACATTTTCTACAAATGAGAACTTTTGCGAATTTACATTCAATCGCGGCATGTCGAGGGGATGCTTGTACTATAATTCAGCGAGCAATTTGCTAACTATAAGGCTATTCACATTCAGATTCAGTGAATTAAAGTGAAATGGAGCATTTAACTCGGGTCAATATCCTGCTACTGTATCTTTGAAACTCGTTTGAACATCAAATGACTTAAAAAATACAAGAGCATAATTTACTTCAAATCTTTATCTCACCATTTTCAGCACGTGATAAGCTGATGATACGTGGAATGTGTTTGAAGCTATGATTTCCAGTTATGGATAAAGATAAATGCTTATTCGTGGCTTAATTCGGCTATGTTTTTGTATAAATTACACTATCGATGATTGTAACCCGTGTTTAACGCATATTTATGTTTGTATTCGTGTTTACTCTAAATGTTTCTACGGTGAAGTGATTTCTGGGATGTTTGCGTATTTACGAAAGCTTCGAGCATCCTGAAAAACAGAAACACAACATGCAAAGCTTTGTTTTCTTTGCCTTAAATCCAATAAAATAAATATTGATTATTCGAGGCATTTTATAAGACAATCTGAGTTAGAAAATACCAGATTGTTACGGATTCATCCTGTCCTCTGCCAAAACAAATGGACAAAATGTCATTAAATACTAATAAAAAAACATTCCCTGGATTTATTTATCTTGCATGTTCTCTTCAAATACAGTTACAGAGCTGCTTAGAACGTTTGCCTTCTGAACTACAGTTCACGTAGTTCTATTTAATTGGCTTAAATATAAGAAAAACAACGATCCCGCCGTCATTAAAATATACAAAATCTGTAATCGAATATTTAATGAATTTACACGTAATGGAAAAAATGGCCATTCAAAGTCATGTGCAAATAAATATACAATTACTCTATACAGTATATGTTGTGTGCGCCTGAATAGCTTTTTATGTTACAATATATTAATCGCTAGTTGCCACATTAATTTAAAATTAGCGATTGGTAAATTTTAAAAACAATGTGAGAGTAACAATTCCTAGTTATTTCGCTATGTTATAACTTTGTAGAAAAAAAATTCCATAGAAAAAAGATTACTTGGGGACCCCCTTAAAGGTAAATTTAAATACATTGTTCAGAATGATTGTGTAAATACATGTCAAAACATAACTTTGGCATTCAAATTTGGTGACTCAAACTTGTCCACCTAAAGAGCAAAATTATAATCAGTATTATACGCTGCATGTAAAACGTTGTTATAAAGTGCAAATTCGAAAACATAAGGAGAAATTTATTATCAAACTTTTGTATGACATTATTGTAATCTAGAATATGCGATGTGCTATATTCTATGACGCACCAATTTCTATGAACGCTGCAATGACATAATACTGCGCAATATAGCACAAAAGCAAAATAAAAGCTCGTGCTCGTTACGCGCAAATGTATTTTTGCTTTTATAATATTCAGGAAATAAAACAGGATTTTTATTAAAAGTGTAAGCGCGACGAAACAATTGAAATGAGAGAAAAGCTTTTAAAGCTATACAAATATTCGCATAGTTGCAGCGGAGTTAAAGTTGAGCAATAATAAGGCACGCTCAAATGCGATCCGCAATAAGTTCGTTCGGGTTTGATGAAATTACCATATAAACGTATTTTATCCGAAGTAAAAGAAATAACTTGGGAAAGCATTATTTGTAACGTTGAGAAACCTATTTTTTCCTGAGGATTTAACAATCAGCAAAAACTGTTTCCCTCTTGAATATTTAAACGTTAAAGTGCTTAAGTAAGTAGAGATGCGCCTACAAAAACAGCTTACTACAAACCATAGAGAGCCATTCATATTTAATGCATGTCTTTATGGGTTAAGCATTAAAAATTAATCACGTGTATCTACATACGCAACTATCGGTTTATGTTAGAGGTATACTTAAGAGAAAAAATAACGAGCCGCAATTTGTTTCCAAAATCCTTCGATTATATGCGGGAACATTTTTTAAAACATTAGCTGGCTATCAACGGTTATTGCGCAACACAATCGTACCAATTTGTTGTTTCATTTTTCATAAAATTCAGACGCGTAATAGTATTAATAATTTAAGCAGAAGCGGTGTAAGGTTCGCTTACACCTTGAGATCACATTCGTTCGTTGCAATGTGCCAGTTATGGATAAGTTTGTCCTCGGATTGGATTATACATATACTAAGAGCATGCAATGAACACGAATCTCGTAAGGCCTTAGTGTTTGCTTTTAATATCAACTTAGTCAACGATGCTGGCAAGGTAATTGTTAGATGCAAGGAGCAACACCTCGTATCGTTTAAATCTGTTACCAGCGGCAATCCTCCAACATTTACGTTAGAATTTTATTCTAATTTTTCTACATTTCCGATTGGCATCCTGAAACCATCATTATCATCATTAAACATGGGCTCAACGCCCGTTGGTGTCTGAAGCCATCTTCACCATCTCCTGCAATCATGTGTGTCATGGGAAGCCAAGTATAGTTCATGGTGGCATTCGATTTTGAATTCGTTGAATTTGGTTTCCTTCACGTTTAAAGTTTAAAGTTTTTGGTTTCTAGTTATGGTTTTCACAAAGCTAGTGGGTACATGGGCTTTTGACGCGTACGTAAAAGAAGGTTACTAAATTATCGTGAAAATCCAAGATGAAATAATCCCAAATCTATAATATCGAAGTTGAGACAATACTTTTGAGGCGGGTATCCACTTAAGAAACTTTGTTTCGAAACAAGATTTCATGAAAAATTTCACGAAAAAAATTTCGTGAAACATTTTTGGAGAAACTTTTTTTACATGAAACTTTGTTTCATGGCGTGTTTCATCCAGCCACCCGATGTCGGTCGATCAAAGGGTGTTTCGGAAACACTTTTTACGGCGCATGCGCGAAATGGGTGGTGA